>JAANHX010000678.1:0-180000 GCA_011320135.1 Phytophthora betacei | reverse complement strand
CAAAGAGAAGTACAGTTTAGTACATTTAAAAGGACTCGCAGTCGGTCCGAAAACCAACCGCAAGACACTTCACATCTGACATCTCCTCCACCGACTACACGGAAGGAAGAAAGCCAAGTTTGTTGTACGGACACTGATACAGGCATACTTCCAGGACTAACCCGGAAGTGCAATATGCGCTCAAAATTTCGATGACTCACTGAATCCTGCAATTCGCATTACGTATCGCAGTTCGCAGCGTTCTTCATCGATGTGCGAGCCTAGACATCCACTGCTGAAAGTTGCTATCTAGTTAAAAGCAGAGACTTTCGTCCCCACAGTATAATCAGTATTAAGTAAAGGGTTTAAAATAAAAAAGCTACTAGCTCAGACCGAAGTCCAAACGCTCGCCTTTTGATAGGGCTCGCCCAGCAGTAGCCGCCAGCAATAAAGCCAGCAGCTGCCGCCAAGTAAGACCCCCAACTATTGGGTTGAAACGGTTCACGTGGAAAGTTTTTAGGTGTGGTAATGATCCTTCCGCAGGTTCACCTACGGAAACCTTGTTACGACTTCACCTTCCTCTAAATGGCGAGGTTTAAAAAAGTTCCCATCAATTCACTCGCAATGAAGCAAACAGACTCACGGTCCCAATTTTTCACCGAGTCATTCAATCGGTAGGTGCGACGGGCGGTGTGTACAAAGGGCAGGGACGTAATCAATGCAAGCTGATGACTTGCGTTTACTAGGAATTCCTCGCTCAAGACTGAAAATTGCAACAGTCTATCCCTAGCACGATGCGCATTCACAAGATTACCCAGACCTATCGATCAAGGTTGTATACTCGTTGAACGCATCAGTGTAGCGCGCGTGCGGCCCAGAACATCTAAGGGCATCACAGACCTGTTATTGCCTCCAACTTCCTTTGGTTTGATTACCCAAAAGTCCCTCTAAGAAGTCCACAAACCTACCAAAAATGGTAAGCGGAACTATTTAGCACGCGGAGGTCTCGTTCGTTAACGGAATTAACCTGACAAATCATTCCACCAACTAAGAACGGCCATGCACCACCACCCATAGAATCAAGAAAGAGCTCTCAATCTGTCAATCCTTACTATGTCTGGACCTGGTAAGTTTTCCCGTGTTGAGTCAAATTAAGCCGCAGGCTCCACTCCTGGTGGTGCCCTTCCGTCAATTCCTTTAAGTTTCAGCCTTGATGAACCCTCTTGCATTTCTGCGTAAGCGTCACTTGTGAGCACGGTTTGCATATCCGAGTGCTCGTATTATAACGCTTGCAAGCGTCATTATTAAGTACGGGTACTAGCCGAGCGCCGCCGCGTAGCGATTCAAAATTCCACGCGTAAAATATTGTTCTAATTTTCAGTTTTTGACTTAGATGCGTATTTAAAACTTGTTTCGCTTAAGAACGTGTTTGTTCAGTTAAGTACGAATATCCAGAGTCGCTCATTTACGAAAAAGCGGGAAAACAATCGGTGTCACCGACAGAACGACGCGTCAGCCGAGATACGAAGAAGGGTGGGAAGAGAACAAGAGGCCAGAGAAGGCGATACACGTTTTAAATGGAGACGCCGGCTGCGCATGGTAGGAAAACTGTCGTTGGCAGGAGCACTTGTAATAATATCTTACAGTTTACATGTATGCATTTATGGGCGGCGGCGGCGGGATCAAAAGGTCGACCTGAATTACATGCTGGTTACACTCGGTATCGAGGAAGGATAATACCAACGATGGCGACTATCTCCCTGACGAAGAAGACAAGGAAGTTTTATATGATTGCTCGGATGCGCACTCTGCCGCACGCATGGGTACGATTTCGGCCTATCATTTCAGTTGAAACATTTATTAAGTCTTAACAAATTGTGTGTTGTGTAAAGAGCACCACCTGAAAGAACACGCTGCCACGATTGATAAGGGTGTGGAAGCAGTCAAAGCTGGGGAGGAAGTCAAGATGATGAAGAACTCTGTCAAGGAAGAGACGGAAGCGATCAGCACGACGTCCGGTAGGATCGTTTATGCATTTACCGTAAGGTTGTCTTAAGTTTGTGGTTGCTGTAACTATACTCTGCTTATTGGATATATGTGGTTATTCTTGTAGAGCACAAGTAGGAGGGTTTATCGATCAGAAAGAAGCGGAAGGTTGAGGAAATCTATTACCGTCGGATGATAGCGCCTGTGGCGATGATGGTAAATCAAAACGGCTGGAATATATACCAAGAAAACGCTCAAGCAAGCACATCGAAGAGCTGCACTCGCTGGTCTCGAAGCAAGACGAAATTACAAACGTCATTCCCCCTTTCCCATCGGAGCCCATATAATCATAAGAAAAGCTTGAGAGTGTCCTCAAAGAATACAAGCGGAAGAACAATCTAAAGTTTCGGGCACGGAGTTCGGAAACGACGGCTGTCTACAACAGGTACGGAGTCGTGTTTGTTCTCCTAAAATGCAGTATTTAACAGAGGCGTGCTATTGCTAATCAGATCACACGATCAACAGATCCCGACTGACTTTCAGTGGACACACAAAGTTTATCGCTGCACATACGGTGTTTCGCAAGAGTCACGGTAAAAGGGCCATCGGAATCGCAAACGACGATACTGCGGTTGCAAGGCACGATTCCCACCCAGTGTCTCTGGACAAGATGACAACACGTATGCGATCATTATCCGGAATGAGGTATGCAATCTGGTTTTCATCGTTGTTTTTCTTAATGTCAATTAACTGGTAAAGGTTCATGACTACAGGACTGTACGCATTCGCATCCTACGTCTTCTTCCCAAGCTTCGACATATCTTACAACGAAGACTCTGCCACTCGACGCCCAAGGCCGCGAGGACGTAAGAACCCAGGCTGACGCCTGTGTGTCGTCCACACACATTGCAAATGTCCTAAGTGATCGCATTGGTAGGGTGTCTGAATTTAAAGTGCTTTGGAATTTGGTATTTATCTTATGTTTCGTGTTTGGTCCTATTTAGTCTGCAAAGTAGCAATCTTATTGGCAGTATTGCTGGTCAGGATACTGGCGAGGATCGCCTAAAGAACATGCTCCATTGTATTCGCCAGATCGATGGGAGCGACGTACTTGTGCTTCAAGATCAAATGGGTATAACTTGCGGGGTCGTCATGCAGACAAAGGTTCAAAAGCTTTTTTATGTTTGAGCGGTGGGGCGAAACGTTGGCGATGGACTTCACGCACGGCACGAACAACCTCGGGTATCATTTGGGTACGTGTAGTTTCAAGGCTGTGCTTGGGTTTTAAAGCAACAGTTATGGCAACCATAGCAATATTGATATAGCAACCATAAGTTTTAAAGCAACGTTAACTATTGGTTTTGTTACTGGTTTGCAGGAAGTTTGGTCGTCACTACCGCCACTGGAAGAGGTTTTCCAGTTGTCGACTGCATTTGCCTGAACGAGCAGGCGGACACTATCTCGACGATTTTGAAGTACTTCAAGGAAAAGAATGCGCGGTGGCGGGAAGTCGAAACAATAGTTATCGACAAGGATTTCACAGAATGGAGAGTTCTGGAGGAATCTTTTCCACAAGCAAAACTTTTGCTCTGCCAGTTTCATGCTATATTATATTGGAAAAAGGTGACCAAGCGTACCGTGTATAGGATTAAGGCAGCGGAACGTGAGAAGCTTCTCAAGTTGATAATAAAGTTGCTGTATTGGTATAACTCAGTGATAATTTGAATAACGTTTTTTTATTTGTGATACAATTAGCCAGACGTCGGATGCGTACGAAGTCAGCTTCAAAGCCCTCAAGTGGTACTGCATATACAACAAGACACAAGCCTTTTTCGCCTACTTTGACAAGAACTGGAATACGTGTAGCGCGATGTGGTCATATTTTGCACGTGGAAAGCACTTTACTGCGGGAAACACTTCTACGAACCGCACCAATTCTAACTAGAACCAGGCAAAGATGCTACGGAGACTAAAACAAGGATTGACAAGACCATAGCAGGTTTGCTTCAGCATCAGATGACAATATAACAGCAGATTGTATCGGAGATCGGGCGTCCATGCCGAGAACAGTCCCTAAATTCTTAAGGACACTGGCAGGTAGGCTATCTACAACTATTTTGGAAAAAGTCAAAAAGGAATGGGAGCTATTTGTGAACCTGATGGCGACAACAAGTTGTGAGCGTATATCCCACACATCAAGCTGGAAAATTTACTGCTCAAGCCGCACATTCACGTATCACGATATGGACTGGACGTGTTCCTGTGTATTCTACACCAGCAACCGCCTACCGTGTCGTCATTTAATGCATGTGGCTGCCAAAGAGCACGGCTTCGAGCTGTTTCCTGCAATTTCGATTCACGAACGGTGGAATACTTTCAGTGCTTTGGATATTAAGGAAGACCTAGCTTCTGCATCTGATGCTTTGCAGCATATTGCGCGTATGTCGAAATTAAGGTTGCCCAAAGTAAAGTTGCCATATGAAAGTGAGCAAAATGCAACTCCATCGCCTCAAGGCGTCAAACAAGTCGTGTATGTTCGGCTGCGGTGGCGCGAGCGTGCAAACCAAGTCGTGCTTTCGTCTACGGAAAAGTTTTCGTACGCGAAGTCGATGCTGAAACCACTTCTAGAGCATCTATCGAATTTATCAGCTACGGATTTTTATGGAGAACTTAACGCATGGAGGAAGACGACTGATGCGGGGCTGAACAACAAGAAAGCCGGCCAGGATGCAGGTGGACACAAAGATAAGGAATTGTTTGACCCCGACACAATTTCCTCACTAGAACATGCGGATGCGATTGAAACGGCAACAATGATGGATGTACTAGAGGGAGCAGATACTGGCAAATGTGGTACAGATGATGAAGTGCCGCCGACGCAAAAAACGGTAACTCTAACGGATAAAAAACGAAAAGCAGCCAGAAGCAGCAGTCGGAGCGATGATGTTAACGAAGACTCGCGCTCTGCTGCTCAATATCGGCGTCAAGTTGATATTATTAATGTGCCAAAACCAAAGCGTCGCGGAAGACCCTGGATGCCGTCCAAGCTGCTAACCCAAACGAAGCTTCCAGTGAAATTAGCAGTACACAAGTATCCAAGCCGTCTCATCGTATCACTCGACCGACTTCTCGTTTGGGCACGAAAATACGCCGAAATTGAAGTACGTTGCGGAGATCTTGGAAAAATATCCTGTTTAGCTACAGGATGCGTACTTGCGAGGTCGTACCGTTAGTTGTCAATGGGAAGCGCAGCGCCCAGCGTCTTATATGCACATTCTTACGATTTCACTGGATTTGATGAGGTCAATGCAGGCTGCAATAACCACAGCAAGGCGAGAGCTGAGAAAACTCGACGAGCTGGTTGACACGGTTAAAGATCAAGGCATCGTCGTCGACGTCGCTGCTTCGATAGACCCCAAGCTCTGGAAGTTCAGCAGGTTAGGATTGCTTTGAAGTATGGTTGCTATACTATGGTTGCTATACTTTGGTTGCTATACTATGGTTGCTGTACTATGGTTATTTAACAGTTTATTTGCTGCTAGTCAATTTGTGAAGTGCGTAGCCGTTTTCTACGATGTAAAGGACAGAGCTAAATCCTGGATCGAAGACCGAAAATGGCTGGAACAAGATTGGCGTAAGGTCGCGTCGGACGTGAACCTTTTTGCTGAGGAGACGAGCACTTGTGGAATTTCTGGAACCGCTGTTTCTGAGCGCCACCGTATCTTGGTCAATGAAGTTATATCAAAGTATGCATCTTGCCGCCTTCGCACCGATTTTGTCACGCTGTCTGGTGGAGGTTTAATTAGCTTTGCAAATATTGTGAGTGGAGTATGCCGAGGATGGCTGAATGACAGTCCTATCACTTCTGTTTACAAATGATAGTGAAATCGAGAGAGAAGTGTCTCGCGCTATCATCGCGTTCTTGAGAATTGAGATGGCCGAGGACCCGATTACACCGCTGGGAGAGTACGAGTACATCATCAACTCTGTGAACATGAAAACGAACCACGGGGGCATCATTAGTATTCATCTGAGCTATGTGGAGACACCGAAAAAGATTTTGCGCGTGCAAGTTTACATGTACGAGCCTTTGATTGATGAGGAATACCATGATGCTTTGGAGGTCGTTTGGGAAGGTGTCGCAAAAGATGACGAGAAGAATTTTGCTGAAAAAGAAGGTATTCGTGGCTCTCTTGAACGATGGCATGGCGCTACATCGGATAATGTCCCTCTTAAAATTAATCCAATCGAGTGGATAAAAGCTCCTGAGCAGCCAGACGGATCTAGCTGTGGCGTTTTGGTGGTGGTTCAAGCCCAGAGCTGTCTTACTGGAAACATGCAGCGGCCGATCAACAACGTTTCGAAAAATGATGTCGAAATATTGCGTTTGCGAATGCTTTGGGTCATTATGATGCATTCCGATGAGCGAATTGTGTCTAAAGCCGATGCTGAAACAACTAGAGATATCAATAAGTAGCTGGAAGATGAACTCAAATAAGTCATGGCTCTGCAATGTTGAATAAAAGACTACGAACGTCTTATAAAAGCTCCTCTTAACGTTTCAATTTTCTGACCACCATCTCCAACAGAACCCCGAAGGAGAAAACGCCATCTTGGACAGTTTCGTCTTTGTAGTTCAAAGCTGCTGCTAACGCGTAACTGTGTTCCTCGCTGTCTATCAAGGTATGGAACTCCAGTTGAACGTTCAGCAGCTTCCCCAGTTTCCTGTTCAGTGTCTTCATTTTGTGCTTCATATCCGCGAGCTCGTCAAGTCTAGTGCGGACCAACTCGCGCGCCAATATTTTCTCGTCTATCTAGCACTCAGAGCTGTGAAAATGCTAAGCGGCAGGTGTGGTTTTGAACAAAATATGTGTGTGTGGAATACACGAATCTGGTGCGTCAGACTCATCTTTATTTTTAGAGAATCCAGCGATGAGCTGCGTAAATTATTTGGCGAATTCAATAAATTACCGTCCACTACGTCTGCTTTTAGTCGTTAAAGTTGTTATAGTATGGTTGCGGTAACGCCGTTCGCCAAATGCGAACGTTAAGGCGGATCTAAAGGTCAAGCTTGACATTTTCATCCGCGAGTCTCAGAGGATGAGGACCCCTCAAGACGCTCGGAGTGACGAGTAAGGACAAGTTAGTATTAGAGTTGAAAAGGGCTCTATACAGCTGAAAACAGACTGGAAGACTCTGGTGCAAGCTGCTCCATCGCAAACTGGCTAAAATCGGATTTGTCCAGAGCCTTGTGGATATGCGTGTGTTTTACCGAAAGATATCTAGAGTGCACATCCTGGTGGGCGTGCTCTTGGATGGCCTGTCGCTTACATGCACGAGTAGGACTTGGGCCACGTCACCAAGCTCCTTGGCATGTGTGGACAACGCACCCAAAACACCACGTTTTGCAGGATACCACCTAAGATTTGTTTTGACTTGGAATTTGTAAGAGCAGCCGGGAGGGATTACTCGGCTCTCCTGTGGAAAGACATAATATAATGTGAGAGGTCGTGACCAGCCGCTCTTTGCTTGGCTGGAGCTCGCTTCGCTCGCGATTAATAGATTCTCTGGGAAGTGCAATGCGCGGCTCGCACCCGCTCGCCTTAGTTGGTGCCATAGCTGTGTCGCCCCCCGAGAGGTGCTATTGTGCATTTGAGCGTGTTGCGCACCGTTTCAAACGGTGTTTTTGCAATTTTGTCGCATGTCTGTGTCCTTCGACGAAGTAGAGAGCTACGAGCCGAACCAGAAGGTCACGATCAATGATATGCTAAAAAAGCTAGAGGTGGAGATGGCGTATGGGGTGCGTATTCTAATTGAAGACGAGTAGAACGGACAGGTAGATCGGGATGCGGAGCTGTTGCCAGTGACTGGCAACGATGACGCCGTGACTGTGTCAAAGTTTCCGTCACTTGTAGGCAGGCTGATATGAAACTCGAGGTGTACATGTCGGACATCGCGTTTACCTTACACAATCCATCGCGGCGAACGCACAAGCCGACCACGTCTGCCTTGAATCTAGCCAAGCATTTACTGCGGTACATGGCAGGAAAGCGCCTGTGTTTGCGAATGCAGGGGGTCGTACACCGAATGTTCCGTTGGAAGTGATCGCTTTTAGCGATGCGAACTTTGCCTTGGGTAAGAAGGGTCGTGAGTCGGTGACGGGTGGCGTGGCTACAGTGAACGTCATTCCCGTGAGATGTATGTGTAGGACGCAATGCGGGGTGTCACTCACGATCCTGGGGGGCGAGTTCACCGCGGCGTCGATGCTGGGGAAGGAGCCATTCGACGCGCGAGAGCTTTTGTGGAGCTGGAGATCGATTTTGGGCAGCCGACGAAGCTTGGAGAGCGAAAAGGCGTCGTCAAATGCGAAGCACACCGACGTATCTATTATAATAAGGAGAGTGCGTGCTACGCCCAACTCGATTGTCAAAGCCAGGCGTAGCGTTTTAACTTACCCCAAAAAGGTTATCCGTCCGGCGTATAGCATATACTGGGCGTATACTTCCGCTCCGCCACTCAAATCATTCAGAAAGAAAGCGGAGGGAGGAAAACCGGGGGGATATGGTGCGTGATCTCCGAGTGAAGGCCGTCGTACGACCTCTGCTGCCGGTCGCGCGTCGCAACCTGTGTGTTGAGGAAGCTGTTGACTCCTCTGCGAATTCTCAGTCGTCGGTGCACGTGTCCAGCGATGAGGAATGGCTTGATTCCGCCGTCGAGACCAGCAGTAATACCAGCGGCCAGTCCAAGCAAAGGCGATCGGGGGGATCGGCGCATCCTCAAAGCACTCGGGAAGGGTCGGACGATGACCACGGGCTGAAAGTGCAAGCGCCCCTTTTGGACCGACTGGAGCTCAAGTCGTGGGAGGACCTCGAGCAATATCTGGGCGAGTACTCGAATCGCACGTACCAGGTAATGACTCCCATTTTGCGTTTTAAGTTACAATGCTAGCTTTAAGTACTGTGTCTGCAGAGCTTCCGCGCTCGGAATAATAATACCATCACTGTGCGCAACAACAAGATCCGATCATCGGGTTCAAAGCAACCTTTTCTTCCTGATGAATGGAAGAATTACAGCAAGACGTTCACTTGTACGCATGGGGGGGCATACAAGTCCCGCGGAAAAGGGAAGAGAAAGAGGATCCAGTCAAGAGCAATGGAGTGTGAAGCCAAGTCCGGTGGCTGTTCAGTTGAGATCACGTGGTCTTTATAAACCTCAGTTGGACTGAGTTGGTGTAAGTCGTTTGGGTTTGTGTTAATTGGGTAGTGTTTCATTTTTCAGATAGATGCCTGCGTTTGAGTTCATAACGATAAGTTGGCCACCTTTATTCTGCGGATTACATCTACACGCTTGGTCTACAATCACCCCGTTGACAAACGCACGTACAGCCAGTATCCGCACGTGCGCACTGCGCTAGAGCCTGAAGTGGTGGCCACGGTGAGCGAGCTCCGGATAGCTGGTCCAAAGAAGAAACGAATACTCAAGTACATTCAAGACAACTCTCAGTGCAATCCGTCAACATAGGACGTTCACAATATTGTGCGCAAGCTGAAAACTTATAAGCGCACGGCTCCCAGTAACGCAAAACGACTATAAAAGTGGATGGTTGAATTTTGTGAAGAGCCTGGAAACGTTGGTGGAATCTTCGTCGATTCGGTGGGACACAAGGTATAATTATTTGAATTTATTTCTTTAAATCCGCAGCTCAAACACTTTAATATCTGGCAGACAATCGCCACTTGTTTTACATTGCAGACGGGCACATGTGTTCACTGTTCGACCGTTTTCCTGAGGTCTTGATGATCGACGCGACGCACGGAACAAACTATTCCAAGTATAAGGCTTCTCGATAATGGCACATGACGTCATTGGAAAAGGCCAGTTCGTTCAGCATACAGTCCTCCAAAACGAGCGCCGACACACTCTAATGACAGCGCTAGAAGAATTCAAACGAAACAACCAGGCCTGGACCAAGGTCAAGTGTATCTTGATCGACAGCGACATCACGGAGATGTCGGCTCTGAAGACGGCATTTCCAGATGCAACGGTGTTACTCTGCCAATTTCATGTCTTGAAATATTTGCGCGAGGAGATTGCCTGCGCGGATTACGATGAACCTCGACAAAGGCAAGGTGGCGATCTACAATTCCAGCTCATCATCCTACTTGCTGAGTGTTAAGTCCGTCGCTCAAATGACTACCAGACGGCGCGAGGCCGAGGCCACGAGTGCAAACCTACGAGTCCGGACTTGGAGTGCAAGTGGACAGCTACAACTGCGGCGTCAGCGCCCTACTCGCCTTCGAAATGTTCTGCGGGGCCGAGTCGCTTGGACATCTCGACAAGAAGAGACTGCAATGTCTTCGCTACCGATACCTTCGTATGTGCATGGATGATTAAGAAAGAGGTGGTAGCCACTCAGCTCACTAAGCAAAATACATTTGTTCACATGAAGTATTCACCTCGAAGCTGTTATACAAGAATGTAAAAGAAGACAGACCACACCCGTCATCACGGAAGCATTGTTTGCACGGTCAACATGAAGCTGCAACGATTCCGCACCAAAGTGCTGCTCCACACAAGTCGCACACTAAAATTCGAATCCACGTCATCAAAAGCAAAGTCTGTCGACATCCGGGTATACGCCTCCGATGTATACTTTCGAAACTGGCTTCTTCGAGTTGGGGGGCAATTAAGTGGCGATTGGACGCAGTTTGGGCATCTGTCGAGTGCTGGGTGAGCGTTGGTGGGGGTGGGCGGGTGGGTGCAGGAGGCTCGTCTCCGATTAGTCAGTTGGGCGCAGCAACGTGTGCCTATAATAAGTGCATTGAGGACTACACGAAGATCGGCATGGTGAGACCTGCGTACTACAAACGAACAAGCATTCCCGCAGATCTGCTCACGAAGGTGCTGGCGGAATCACGATTGGACGAGCTGAAGACGCTCGTTAAACTGCATTGAGAAAAAAAAGAAAGGGATCGCGAATTATCGCGTCGCTCAACGAGGAAGAGTGTAAGAGAGAGTAGAAGCTGTGTGAGAGCTGTGGAGTGTCGTGCGTGGAGCGTCGGGCAGCTGCTCCGAAGCTGGACCTCGAGATTGGGTTGGGTACGTATATCGTGTGGCTCAGGAGAATGCAGAATGATGAGATTAGAAGATAACACAACAGCATGAAACCCTTGTTAAATCTCAATCCAATCTTGACGCGATGTCTCTGAGAAAAATATAATGGGTCATTGACTAGAAGGCCAAACACATAATCGATCGCTTCCCAGACAGCGACGAAATTAGCTGTCAGAGTAGAAAGAATTCGAAGAAAACTCGACCTGATAGCACTGTGACCTCCGATAAAATGAAATTGGCTTAGAGCGCGCGAGCACGTGATCTCATGGCGATACGTACCGATTTTTTTATTATTTTTATCGTATCACGTTTCAACCTGGCCAGTACATGTATATTAATGGACATTACAAAAAGCAAGTCTAATAGTTTCGGTAAAATCACTACATGCTCTTTGCTCTAAGAGCATCTGTGAGTAAAAAATAAACGCAAATCCTTTCCGGACCAGAAATGTAAACTCATGCAGGATAGCTTTGCTCATACACATACGTGAGGCCAGAAAGTACGGACGTTTGCGCTAAATGCCTTGATCAAGGAGAAAATATTAGGAGTACACACGTATCCTTGAAAACACACACAGATTCCTGTGCAATCGACATTCAAATCCAAGAGATTGCAAACGAGCGGTTAGGGTACTCGCCCAGATCGTTTGTACCTTCTGTGGACAAGTGCAGCTCAAAACAGGGGTCTATCTGCATCCCACTTTCCAGAACACGGTGAATTCAAGTTCAATTATTAGCCAGTATTAGTCCTGTCAGTCATTAGTCAAAAAGGGGGTTGAAGCAACATGGTCAGCGGAAACACTAATGAGGGTGAAGACAGATGTAGAAAAAACGTGAACGTGAAACAAGAGCTACTTGAGAAGGCGGAGGAAACCGTAAAGGAAATCTTGATGTATTCGGAGCGGGCCAAGCGCGGCAAGAAGCAGAAAGCGCGCTTAAACCCGTACGGAGTCCAAAAGTCACGGAAAATGAAGCACAGGAAGCAGCGTAAGCCCGTAAGGGACTCTGCCCGTGTTTACAATGCTCGGACCATGAAAGCTATGCTGGCTAAGGCTTACCTACTGGTACCGGGAGTTCGTGAAGCACTGGAGGAGTTCAGACGCCACCTTTCCGGCTACGCCATCGACCCACCACCTCCCGAGGTCATCGTCATTGACGACGAAAAAATTGACTTGTGGCCAGAGGGGGTGGACTTTATAACTGAATGTACAAACGAAGAGGAAATTAAGTTTGGAGATCTTACTGATTTCGGTCCCTGTGAGTGCGAGCGATACTGCTTCCGTGACACGTGCACGGATGCATTGGCTGGCGTGCTCTGTACATCGGAAAACTGCCCCCTGAACGGCTGCTGTTCCAACAGCATTTATGAATGCAAAGACTTAGAGCTAGTAAATCGTGACGGCGCTGGATCAGGAGTCCGTGCCACAGCCGTTATTAGTGCGGGTTCATTTCTTGGTGAATACACTGGAAGACTAACTACGGAGGACTTGGAGAACGAGAAGGGGCCTAGGAACAAGTACGCGTTGGAGTTGCAGCTAAAAAGCACCCGACGCAAAGGCGTGTTTATTGACGCGGCTCATATCACTCGGATGATGAACCACTCTTGCGATGCTACGTGCCAGTTTGTTGAGGTTCGGAATCGCCGTCAAGTGAAGGTAGTAGTCGGGGCGAAGCGTGGAATTGGTGAAGGCGAAAACGTCACGGTAGACTACAAATGCGACCTGTGGTTTACCTGTTGTTGCTGGGCAAGCGTCACAAAAAAAGCGGCAGTTCACGTGAAAGCGCATCAAAAATGCATCTCAATGATGCTTCTACCACCGCCGAAGTCTACATATTGATGCTGAGAGAGACAAAAAGAGAAGACGGAGGAGGATGGCGGGTAGAAGGAAGAGATGGGTACTCATACTAGAAAAATAAAAATTTGAGATCCTGTGTCGCTGCTTTATAAGATGTTAGAGTCAGTGTTAACATCACAACGACGATAGAAACAGTAAGAAGCGTAGTGATGAATAACCACTTGCAGCTATGGCTAGAGCTTTAGTTACAGAAAAAGCGGTGTTTGACGAGATTCAGGAGATGTTAATGGTGATGGTATCGTGTCGAAGTTAATCTAAACGTCAGTATTGACCGTGATAGTGCGGAAATAAATTATGATCTATACCGCTAGTCTACTGAAAGGCTAGTGCGTGAGCGTTGTTCTGAGGGAATCCTGGTGGTACAGCGTGAGGTAGTGGGGACGTTGTGCAGGCATCTGGGCCTTCCCTCTCTCTTCGTCTCTTGGAAGTTCCTCGGTAAACCATTGTGCGCTTCCCGGTAACTCTCAGAAAACCAATGTTGTGCATGGCAAAAAGCAAGTGAATGCACTGACCAAATATAAAGAAGTATCCAC
Source organism: Phytophthora betacei (assembly GCA_011320135.1). Lineage (NCBI taxonomy): Eukaryota > Oomycota > Peronosporomycetes > Peronosporales > Peronosporaceae > Phytophthora > Phytophthora betacei. The sequence goes on along the minus strand of JAANHX010000678.1, from coordinate 166,533 downwards.
AGCCACACATCTGTTGATGCAGATTGACAGACCAACCCCATTCCGTCTGACCTTTAATCTCCATCCGAGCGTAGTTAGTTCCGAGCTGAGCAGACACAGCATTTCCCTCCTCTGTGCGATTTTTCCAAGGCACGAACATTCGCTCCGTTTTCTTCGTCACAACAAACTTTACTCCTGCATGGGCCAAATGTTCGAGACCACACTCAGGACCAGAAAACACTTCGTATAGGTTTCCAGCTTTCTTCAACTCGACCACGCGTCGTTTTCAGCGACGCGCTTACCTCGATCACGTTTCGAAACTCACGACAACTCTCGGAGCCATGACCACAGCATGCGAGTAGTTGTAACAGCAGCGTTCCTAGCTTCAGTCGCGTACGCAGAGTGTAGTCGCGCTTATGGACTTTGTTGAACTGCTCGGCGGGGTTATTGGTAGCGGCAAAGCCAATTGGAGTGCCACCTATGAAATCTTCCTTTTAGCCACTACGCCATAAAATATTCAGTGAAAGATGAACGTCTGAGCCGGTCTATCCAAGCGTCTAAGCAGTCGCTTAGTAGTGATACCCACGACAAACGGTTTTTTGTCAGAACCATCGCCTATCGAAACGCGTCGATCTTCGCTATAGTCTGTCGCAAATGTGAATGCAGCCGTTTCTGGTTCTGAGCCCGTGTAGGCACGGTCATAAATTACTTTTTCCATGTCTTCAAACCAGTCGTTGTTGTTCATCTTCGTCTTGCGAAAATTGTTTGTGAAGTTCTGCACCATAGACAGCGGCGGTAACAAATTTTGACTTAACTGCAGCTTGCGTCCCATCGAATGCCGAATGCGAGAAGGCGTTGCGTGAATATACAGAGCAATCGCCTCGCGATTGATAGCCTTGTGCGCGGTAGTTGAATGAGTTGGCGCAAGGCCCCGGGCTCGATTTGTGTTGTTGCCACATTCAGCAATGCATGTAGCACCTGAAACCGAGCATATCAGCACGCGCCCTCTCCACAGACGTTTCACCCCAGGTGCAAGGGAATCGCAGCACTTCTTCGAGCCACACCTGAGCAGTCTGTATCGCATTGTGTGTGGCCGCGCGACATCACAAATATTACAGCACACCAAATTGCTCCTGGTGATGACATATCTCTTGAAAGTAGCTAGAAACTCGTCAGCCTCCTCCTTCGTCACGTTATCGGCATCCTCGATCCAATCGAGCGCCACCATCTTGCCCGGGAGGCCTCATGTCACTCGGAGATCTGGTTCAGAAATGGAATATCGTCGGCTCAACCCTTCAATCCTCGCTGCTGATTGGCTGAGAAATGACTGGTGTGCCAGATCTGGAGAATGATGCGTCGATTCAGCAAGTACGTGCGCTGGTCTGGCTTTTTTGTTGTCGGCCCGCACCTGTGTGTGTTTCCACGAATCGTGTGTGTGATATTGTGTTGTCTTGTGTGCGGAAATGCGATTTGTGTGATCTGACCTAAAACAGTGTGAAGTCTACGCGTGTCTTGAGCAAGGGCCTCCTGCACAATTTTATATTCTGGTCACAAAATATATGCGCATAATTTTACGCAAATGCCGGTTCTGATTTGATTACATCCCCACTATTGAGAGGTGCATAATACAAGTCCATCCTCTGCCGTACTATCTGATAGGCTCAATATTAACCAATCAAAATGCAACTTGGCACCTTATTATAGCGTAGCTGGCGAGACAGAAACTATCTGGGCAGCTGAAGGCAACTTCCCCACAGTCTCAGGTTCTGCTAGAGCGGCTCAAATCTCTCTTTTCAGTAGCGGAATAGATTATGTCCGGTGTTGAGCAGCCGCTGCTCTCCGTCGCCTCTAGCAATGGCGCTGGTTCGTGTCAGACGCAGTCGACGCAGCGCACAAGATTTCTGGATCGCCGTGGTCGCTTCAAGCAGTCGCTCGGCCGCTTCAAGTGCGCGCTGCAATTTTGTCTCCCTAATTGTCGTGGCAGGATTTCAGCAATGCTAATGTGTGTAATGATGCAGTGTCTACCGCAAAGGTGGCGATTGGCGCAAGATTTACTGGGACGACCCGTTCCACACGGTGATCAACACACGCACGTCAAGGATCATCTGGGGCGTCTTCATTGCAGTGAGTGGTGAAGTTGTGTTGCTCGCACGCTGGGGTTGTCTAGTGTGCTTATCTTCCGGTTTATGTTTGTTTAGTACTTCTTCATCATTTTGTTCTTCGCTGTGGCATATCTGGACGTGTCGGTGCGGCACCCGACGTGCCACGTAGGACTCTCGAGTATCATGGACGCCTACATCTTCTCGCTCGAGACCATTGTAAATTTTTGATATCGTCAACTGAGAAGAATTGCAGGGTGAGTGCTAACAACGACTGCAATGTGGTAGATGACGATCGGTTATGGTGCCCCAACAGATGATATCTTCTACGGTGGGTGCACGTCAATTGCTACACTTTTGACTCTCGAGGTGAGATCCACACGATGTGCTGTTGAAATAGTGTATTGAACTCGTGGCCTGATATTTGGTCTGATTTTCGCAGTCTTTCGCTGGAATCATTCTGGATTCTGTATGCATTGGCATCTTCTACGCCCGTTTCTCCCGCGCCAATGTAAGTTTTTTTTTTCTGTGTATAAGTATGGACTTACCAAGAAATGTGGTTTGTTTTGTAGCAACGGGCGAACACCATCATGTTCTCCAACTCCGCTGTGATTCGTAAGATCCGTGGACATTTCTACTTCATGTTCCAGACGTGCGAGCGACGGAAACACCAACTTGTGGAGGCCCACGTCCGACTGTATGCTGTACGGCATGAAGCTGAAGATGACGCTGAGGAGCCCAACGACTTTCTTTTCCAATGTCACCAGATGCGAGTGCAGCAACCTGATGACGACTGCGGCGCAATGCTTCTTATGGTTTTACCACAGGTCGTTGTGCATCGCATCGATCAGTGGAGTCCGCTGTTCCCGCCCGAGTGTCTGCCGCACGATGATGGAGATTCCAAGACTTGCGCCAGCTACCCGGACCCAACACAGCGGCAAGTGGATATTGACAACGGGAGTCGCGACGGAGGACTTCCAGGGGCCTCGAAACTTTACAAGGAGCCCACAAAGATGCAGATCATGAACCACATCCGTAAGAGTGGGCTGGAAGTCATCGTGATCTTGGAGGGTATCGACAGCTCGACATCCAACACCATGCAGGCGCGCAACTCGTACACTGATGAAGACATTTCATGGGATGCAACTTTTGAGCGATGTGTCGTCAAGACCTCGAGGGGTCTCTGCATCGACTTTGATCGCTTTCACCTGCTGAAGCCGGCGCCACTGGACGCAAAGCGTTGTGTCATGTCGTCCCAGTTTGAGATAAAAAAAAAAACTGTAGAGCACACCCAGTAGCTTTCTCTAAGCGATGATTATTGGTGGTACATTTAATGAAACAAGCAATGCAACGAAGCGCTAACCTGGTGTTGTTCTCGTTAGCAAACTCCGTGTCGTACTCGTAGAGCTAGAACAGCAGGTGCAAGAAATAAATATCATGCCAACTAACATTTACAACCATCTACCACTTGAGAACACCCATCGGTACTTCGGCTCAAGTCTGGCGCTGACGGTTTTGTCGACGAAGTCTTCGTTTTAGCAGATTGGCCTCTGTGAATGGATACAAGAAGAATGGTTAACTTCATAAGTTATCAAACAACCCGTGCGAATAAACCCAGAGCACACCGTTGATTCGACGCTGTTCTTCTTCAATCTCAGTTCGATCACGTGTAAAAGCTACCGAGAATGCTCGAAGCGGAATTAACAGCTTCGGTTTGACGTTGGTGGTAGCGCCATACTGCGAGTCAGCTATCCCACGGAAAAAGCGAAACATTGTGAAACTTAGCTGACCAAAATTCTTCAAATACCAATATCATCATCGTTCTTACCAGTTTTGCGGACATCACGACCATCAGCAGCACCCACTATTCCACTCGCATCATCCTTCGCATTAGGTTTACCTAGCACCTCCGTCTCAGTGTTCTTTAGAGAAGACACCTCGTCAGCCAGCATACGCTTTTCCTCCTCCAACGCGGCCACCGTAGCACTCTGTTTCGCCTGCAACTCCTTCAGTTGCATACTCTGAGCCGACAGACGCTCTTCCAGAGCACACTTCTCGCTCCGAAGGGCATTCATCTCGCCACCGGCCTCAGCGCTCGACGTCTCCAACTCTGAGGTTGCCACTTCTAGCTGCTCTGACAGCAATGACAGTTCACTCTCCAGCTGGGCCACGCGGTCGTCCTTCTCATTGCATCGCGCCATCACCTCCGTCTCAAAGTTCTTTAGAGAAGACACCTCGTCAGCCAGCATACGCTTTTCCTCCTCCAACGCGGCCACTGTAGCACTCTGTTTCGCCTGCAACTCCTCCAGTTGCATACTCTGAGCCGACAGACGCTCTTCCAGAGCACACTTCTCGCTCCGAAGGGCATTCATCTCGCCACCGGCCTCAGCGCTCGACGTCTCCAACTCTGAGGTTGCCACTTCTAGCTGCTCTGACAGCAATGACAGTTCACTCTCCAGCTGGGCCACGCGGTCGTCCTTCTCATTGCATCGCGCCATCACCTCCATCTCAATGTTCTTTTGAGAAGACACCTCGTCAGCCAGCATACGCTTTTCCTCCTCCAACGCGGCCACTGTAGCACTCTGTTTCGCCTGCAACTCCTTCAGTTGCATACTCTGAGCCGACAGACGCTCTTCCAGAGCACACTTCTCGCTCCGAAGGGCATTCATCTCGCCACCGGCCTCAGCGCTCGACGTCTCCAACTTTGAGGTTGCCACTTCTAGCTGCTCTGACAGCAATGACAGTTCACTCTCCAGCTGGGCCACGCGGTCGTCCTTCTCATTGCATCGCGCCATCACCTCCATCTCAATGTTCTTTTGAGAAGACACCTCGTCAGCCAGCATACGCTTTTCCTCCTCCAACGCGGCCACTGTAGCACTCTGTTTCGCCTGCAACTCCTTCAGTTGCATACTCTGAGCCGACAGACGCTCTTCCAGAGCACACTTCTCGCTCCGAAGGGCATTCATCTCGCCACCGGCCTCAGCGCTCGACGTCTCCAACTCTGAGGTTGCCACTTCTAGCTGCTCTGACAGCAATGACAGTTCACTCTCCAGCTGGGCCACGCGGTCGTCCTTCTCATTGCATCGCGCCATCACCTCCGTCTCAAAGTTCTTAGAGAAGACACCTCGTCAGCCAGCATACGCTTTTCCTCCTCCAACGCGGCCACTGTAGCACTCTGTTTCGCCTGCAACTCCTCCAGTTGCATACTCTGAGCCGACAGACGCTCTTCCAGAGCACACTTCTCGCTCCGAAGGGCATTCATCTCGCCACCGGCCTCAGCGCTCGACGTCTCCAACTCTGAGGTTGCCACTTCTAGCTGCTCTGACAGCAATGACAGTTCACTCTCCAGCTGGGCCACGCGGTCGTCCTTCTCATTGCATCGCGCCATCACCTCCATCTCAATGTTCTTTGAGAAGACACCTCGTCAGCCAGCATACGCTTTTCCTCCTCCAACGCGGCCACTGTAGCACTCTGTTTCGCCTGCAACTCCTTCAGTTGCATACTCTGAGCCGACAGACGCTCTTCCAGAGCACACTTCTCGCTCCGAAGGGCATTCATCTCGCCACCGGCCTCAGCGCTCGACGTCTCCAACTTTGAGGTTGCCACTTCTAGCTGCTCTGACAGCAATGACAGTTCACTCTCCAGCTGGGCCACGCGGTCGTCCTTCTCATTGCATCGCGCCATCACCTCCATCTCAATGTTCTTTTGAGAAGACACCTCGTCAGCCAGCATACGCTTTTCCTCCTCCAACGCGGCCACTGTAGCACTCTGTTTCGCCTGCAACTCCTTCCAGTTGCATACTCTGAGCCGACAAACGCTCTTCCAGAGCACACTTCTCGCTCCGAAGGGCATTCATCTCGCCACCGGCCTCAGCGCTCGACGTCTCCAACTCTGAGGTTGCCACTTCTAGCTGCTCTGACAGCAATGACAGTTCACTCTCCAGCTGGGCCACGCGGTCGTCCTTCTCATTGCATCGCGCCATCACCTCCATCTCAATGTTCTTTTGAGAAGACACCTCGTCAGCCAGCATACGCTTTTCCTCCTCCAACGCGGCCACTGTAGCACTCTGTTTCGCCTGCAACTCCTCCAGTTGCATACTCTGAGCCGACAGACGCTCTTCCAGAGCACACTTCTCGCTCCGAAGGGCATTCATCTCGCCACCGGCCTCAGCGCTCGACGTCTCCAACTCTGAGGTTGCCACTTCTAGCTGCTCTGACAGCAATGACAGTTCACTCTCCAGCTGGGCCACGCGGTCGTCCTTCTCATTGCATCGCGCCATCACCTCCGTCTCAATGTTCTTTTAGAGAAGACACCTCGTCAAGCCAGCATACGCTTTTCCTCCTCCAACGCGGCCACTGTAGCACTCTGTTTCGCCTGCAACTCCTCCAGTTGCATACTCTGAGCCGACAGACGCTCTTCCAGAGCACACTTCTCGCTCCGAAGGGCATTCATCTCGCCACCGGCCTCAGCGCTCGACGTCTCCAACTCTGAGGTTGCCACTTCTAGCTGCTCTGACAGCAATGACAGTTCACTCTCCAGCTGGGCCACGCGGTCGTCCTTCTCATTGCATCGCGCCATCACCTCCATCTCAATGTTCTTTTGAGAAGACACCTCGTCAGCCAGCATACGCTTTCCTCCTCCAACGCGGCCACTGTAGCACTCTGTTTCGCCTGCAACTCCTTCAGTTGCATACTCTGAGCCGACAGACGCTCTTCCAGAGCACACTTCTCGCTCCGAAGGGCATTCATCTCGCCACCGGCCTCAGCGCTCGACGTCTCCAACTCTGAGGTTGCCACTTCTAGCTGCTCTGACAGCAATGACAGTTCACTCTCCAGCTGGGCCACGCGGTCGTCCTTCTCATTGCATCGCGCCATCACCTCCGTCTCAAAGTTCTTTAGAGAAGACACCTCGTCAGCCAGCATACGCTTTTCCTCCTCCAACGCGGCCACTGTAGCACTCTGTTTCGCCTGCAACTCCTCCAGTTGCATACTCTGAGCCGACAAACGCTCTTCCAGAGCACACTTCTCGCTCCGAAGGGCATTCATCTCGCCACCGGCCTCAGCGCTCGACGTCTCCAACTCTGAGGTTGCCACTTCTAGCTGCTCTGACAGCAATGACAGTTCACTCTCCAGCTGGGCCACGCGGTCGTCCTTCTCATTGCATCGCGCCATCACCTCCGTCTCAATGTTCTTTTGAGAAGACACCTCGTCAGCCAGCATACGCTTTCCTCCTCCAACGCGGCCACTGTAGCACTCTGTTTCGCCTGCAACTCCTCCAGTTGCATACTCTGAGCCGACAGACGCTCTTCCAGAGCACACTTCTCGCTCCGAAGGGCATTCATCTCGCCACCGGCCTCAGCGCTCGACGTCTCCAACTCTGAGGTTGCCACTTCTAGCTGCTCTGACAGCAATGACAGTTCACTCTCCAGCTGGGCCACGCGGTCGTCCTTCTCATTGCATCGCGCCATCACCTCCATCTCAATGTTCTTTTGAGAAGACACCTCGTCAGCCAGCATACGCTTTTCCTCCTCCAACGCGGCCACTGTAGCACTCTGTTTCGCCTGCAACTCCTCCAGTTGCATACTCTGAGCCGACAGACGCTCTTCCAGAGCACACTTCTCGCTCCGAAGGGCATTCATCTCGCCACCGGCCTCAGCGCTCGACGTCTCCAACTCTGAGGTTGCCACTTCTAGCTGCTCTGACAGCAATGACAGTTCACTCTCCAGCTGGGCCACGCGGTCGTCCTTCTCATTGCATCGCGCCATCACCTCCGTCTCAATGTTCTTTAGAGAAGACACCTCGTCAGCCAGCATACGCTTTTCCTCCTCCAACGCGGCCACTGTAGCACTCTGTTTCGCCTGCAACTCCTCCAGTTGCATACTCTGAGCCGACAGACGCTCTTCCAGAGCACACTTCTCGCTCCGAAGGGCATTCATCTCGCCACCGGCCTCAGCGCTCGACGTCTCCAACTCTGAGGTTGCCACTTCTAGCTGCTCTGACAGCAATGACAGTTCACTCTCCAGCTGGGCCACGCGGTCGTCCTTCTCATTGCATCGCGCCATCACCTCCATCTCAATGTTCTTTAGAGAAGACACCTCGTCAGCCAGCATACGCTTTTCCTCCTCCAACGCGGCCACTGTAGCACTCTGTTTCGCCTGCAACTCCTCCAGTTGCATACTCTGAGCCGACAAACGCTCTTCCAGAGCACACTTCTCGCTCCGAAGGGCATTCATCTCGCCACCGGCCTCAGCGCTCGACGTCTCCAACTCTGAGGTTGCCACTTCTAGCTGCTCTGACAGCAATGACAGTTCACTCTCCAGCTGGGCCACGCGGTCGTCCTTCTCATTGCATCGCGCCATCACCTCCATCTCAATGTTCTTTAGAGAAGACACCTCGTCAGCCAGCATACGCTTTTCCTCCTCCAACGCGGCCACTGTAGCACTCTGTTTCGCCTGCAACTCCTCCAGTTGCATACTCTGAGCCGACAAACGCTCTTCCAGAGCACACTTCTCGCTCCGAAGGGCATTCATCTCGCCACCGGCCTCAGCGCTCGACGTCTCCAACTCTGAGGTTGCCACTTCTAGCTGCTCTGACAGCAATGACAGTTCACTCTCCAGCTGGGCCACGCGGTCGTCCTTCTCATTGCATCGCGCCATCACCTCCGTCTCAATGTTCTTTAGAGAAGACACCTCGTCAGCCAGCATACGCTTTTCCTCCTCCAACGCGGCCACTGTAGCACTCTGTTTCGCCTGCAACTCCTCCAGTTGCATACTCTGAGCCGACAGACGCTCTTCCAGAGCACACTTCTCGCTCCGAAGGGCATTCATCTCGCCACCGGCCTCAGCGCTCGACGTCTCCAACTCTGAGGTTGCCACTTCTAGCTGCTCTGACAGCAATGACAGTTCACTCTCCAGCTGGGCCACGCGGTCGTCCTTCTCATTGCATCGCGCCATCACCTCCATCTCAATGTTCTTTAGAGAAGACACCTCGTCAGCCAGCATACGCTTTTCCTCCTCCAACGCGGCCACTGTAGCACTCTGTTTCGCCTGCAACTCCTCAGTTGCATACTCTGAGCCGACAGACGCTCTTCCAGAGCACACTTCTCGCTCCGAAGGGCATTCATCTCGCCACCGGCCTCAGCGCTCGACGTCTCCAACTCTGAGGTTGCCACTTCTAGCTGCTCTGACAGCAATGACAGTTCACTCTCCAGCTGGGCCACGCGGGTCGTCCTTCTCATTGCATCGCGCCATCACCTCCATCTCAATGTTCTTTAGAGAAGACACCTCGTCAGCCAGCATACGCTTTTCCTCTCCAACGCGGCCACTGTAGCACTCTGTTTCGCCTGCAACTCCTCCAGTTGCATACTCTGAGCCGACAGACGCTCTTCCAGAGCACACTTCTCGCTCCGAAGGGCATTCATCTCGCCACCGGCCTCAGCGCTCGACGTCTCCAACTCTGAGGTTGCCACTTCTAGCTGCTCTGACAGCAATGACAGTTCACTCTCCAGCTGGGCCACGCGGTCGTCCTTCTCATTGCATCGCGCCATCACCTCCGTCTCAATGTTCTTTAGAGAAGACACCTCGTCAGCCAGCATACGCTTTTCCTCCTCCAACGCGGCCACTGTAGCACTCTGTTTCGCCTGCAAGCTCCTTCCAGTTGCATACTCTGAGCCGACAGACGCTCTTCCAGAGCACACTTCTCGCTCCGAAGGGCATTCATCTCGCCACCGGCCTCAGCGCTCGACGTCTCCAACTCTGAGGTTGCCACTTCTAGCTGCTCTGACAGCAATGACAGTTCACTCTCCAGCTGGGCCACGCGGTCGTCCTTCTCATTGCATCGCGCCATCACCTCCGTCTCAATGTTCTTTAGAGAAGACACCTCGTCAGCCAGCATACGCTTTTCCTCCTCCAACGCGGCCACTGTAGCACTCTGTTTCGCCTGCAACTCCTCCAGTTGCATACTCTGAGCCGACAGACGCTCTTCCAGAGCACACTTCTCGCTCCGAAGGGCATTCATCTCGCCACCGGCCTCAGCGCTCGACGTCTCCAACTCTGAGGTTGCCACTTCTAGCTGCTCTGACAGCAATGACAGTTCACTCTCCAGCTGGGCCACGCGGTCGTCCTTCTCATTGCATCGCGCCATCACCTCCGTCTCAATGTTCTTTAGAGAAGACACCTCGTCAAGCCAGCATACGCTTTTCCTCCTCCAACGCGGCCACTGTAGCACTCTGTTTCGCCTGCAACTCCTCCAGTTGCATACTCTGAGCCGACAAGACGCTCTTCCAGAGCACACTTCTCGCTCCGAAGGGCATTCATCTCGCCACCGGCCTCAGCGCTCGACGTCTCCAACTCTGAGGTTGCCACTTCTAGCTGCTCTGACAGCAATGACAGTTCACTCTCCAGCTGGGCCACGCGGTCGTCCTTCTCATTGCATCGCGCCATCACCTCCGTCTCAATGTTCTTTAGAGAAGACACCTCGTCAGCCAGCATACGCTTTTCCTCCTCCAACGCGGCCACTGTAGCACTCTGTTTCGCCTGCAACTCCTTCAGTTGCATACTCTGAGCCGACAGACGCTCTTCCAGAGCACACTTCTCGCTCCGAAGGGCATTCATCTCGCCACCGGCCTCAGCGCTCGACGTCTCCAACTTTGAGGTTGCCACTTCTAGCTGCTCTGACAGCAATGACAGTTCACTCTCCAGCTGGGCCACGCGGTCGTCCTTCTCATTGCATCGCGCCATCACCTCCGTCTCAATGTTCTTTAGAGAAGACACCTCGTCAGCCAGCATACGCTTTTCCTCCTCCAACGCGGCCACTGTAGCACTCTGTTTCGCCTGCAACTCCTCCAGTTGCATACTCTGAGCCGACAAGACGCTCTTCCAGAGCACACTTCTCGCTCCGAAGGGCATTCATCTCGCCACCGGCCTCAGCGCTCGACGTCTCCAACTCTGAGGTTGCCACTTCTAGCTGCTCTGACAGCAATGACAGTTCACTCTCCAGCTGGGCCACGCGGTCGTCCTTCTCATTGCATCGCGCCATCACCTCCGTCTCAATGTTCTTTTGAGAAGACACCTCGTCAGCCCTAGCATACGCTTTTCCTCCTCCAACGCGGCCACTGTAGCACTCTGTTTCGCCTGCAACTCCTTCAGTTGCATACTCTGAGCCGACAGACGCTCTTCCAGAGCACACTTCTCGCTCCGAAGGGCATTCATCTCGCCACCGGCCTCAGCGCTCGACGTCTCCAACTTTGAGGTTGCCACTTCTAGCTGCTCTGACAGCAATGACAGTTCACTCTCCAGCTGGCCACGCGGTCGTCCTTCTCATTGCATCGCGCCATCACCTCCGTCTCAATGTTCTTTTGAGAAGACACCTCGTCAGCCAGCATACGCTTTTCCTCCTCCAACGCGGCCACTGTAGCACTCTGTTTCGCCTGCAACTCCTCAGTTGCATACTCTGAGCCGACAGACGCTCTTCCAGAGCACACTTCTCGCTCCGAAGGGCATTCATCTCGCCACCGGCCTCAGCGCTCGACGTCTCCAACTTTGAGGTTGCCACTTCTAGCTGCTCTGACAGCAATGACAGTTCACTCTCCAGCTGGGCCACGCGGTCGTCCTTCTCATTGCATCGCGCCATCACCTCCGTCTCAATGTTCTTTTGAGAAGACACCTCGTCAGCCAGCATACGCTTTTCCTCCTCCAACGCGGCCACTGTAGCACTCTGTTTCGCCTGCAACTCCTTCCAGTTGCATACTCTGAGCCGACAGACGCTCTTCCAGAGCACACTTCTCGCTCCGAAGGGCATTCATCTCGCCACCGGCCTCAGCGCTCGACGTCTCCAACTCTGAGGTTGCCACTTCTAGCTGCTCTGACAGCAATGACAGTTCACTCTCCAGCTGGGCCACGCGGTCGTCCTTCTCATTGCATCGCGCCATCACCTCCGTCTCAATGTTCTTTTGAGAAGACACCTCGTCAGCCAGCATACGCTTTTCCTCCTCCAACGCGGCCACTGTAGCACTCTGTTTCGCCTGCAACTCCTTCAGTTGCATACTCTGAGCCGACAGACGCTCTTCCAGAGCACACTTCTCGCTCCGAAGGGCATTCATCTCGCCACCGGCCTCAGCGCTCGACGTCTCCAACTTTGAGGTTGCCACTTCTAGCTGCTCTGACAGCAATGACAGTTCACTCTCCAGCTGGGCCACGCGGTCGTCCTTCTCATTGCATCGCGCCATCACCTCCGTCTCAATGTTCTTTAGAGAAGACACCTCGTCAGCCAGCATACGCTTTTCCTCCTCCAACGCGGCCACTGTAGCACTCTGTTTCGCCTGCAACTCCTCCAGTTGCATACTCTGAGCCGACAGACGCTCTTCCAGAGCACACTTCTCGCTCCGAAGGGCATTCATCTCGCCACCGGCCTCAGCGCTCGACGTCTCCAACTCTGAGGTTGCCACTTCTAGCTGCTCTGACAGCAATGACAGTTCACTCTCCAGCTGGGCCACGCGGTCGTCCTTCTCATTGCATCGCGCCATCACCTCCGTCTCAATGTTCTTTTGAGAAGACACCTCGTCAGCCAGCATACGCTTTTCCTCCTCCAACGCGGCCACTGTAGCACTCTGTTTCGCCTGCAACTCCTTCAGTTGCATACTCTGAGCCGACAGACGCTCTTCCAGAGCACACTTCTCGCTCCGAAGGGCATTCATCTCGCCACCGGCCTCAGCGCTCGACGTCTCCAACTCTGAGGTTGCCACTTCTAGCTGCTCTGACAGCAATGACAGTTCACTCTCCAGCTGGGCCACGCGGTCGTCCTTCTCATTGCATCGCGCCATCACCTCCGTCTCAATGTTCTTTTGAGAAGACACCTCGTCAGCCAGCATACGCTTTTCCTCCTCCAACGCGGCCACTGTAGCACTCTGTTTCGCCTGCAACTCCTTCAGTTGCATACTCTGAGCCGACAGACGCTCTTCCAGAGCACACTTCTCGCTCCGAAGGGCATTCATCTCGCCACCGGCCTCAGCGCTCGACGTCTCCAACTTTGAGGTTGCCACTTCTAGCTGCTCTGACAGCAATGACAGTTCACTCTCCAGCTGGGCCACGCGGTCGTCCTTCTCATTGCATCGCGCCATCACCTCCGTCTCAATGTTCTTTAGAGAAGACACCTCGTCAGCCAGCATACGCTTTTCCTCCTCCAACGCGGCCACTGTAGCACTCTGTTTCGCCTGCAACTCCTTCCAGTTGCATACTCTGAGCCGACAGACGCTCTTCCAGAGCACACTTCTCGCTCCGAAGGGCATTCATCTCGCCACCGGCCTCAGCGCTCGACGTCTCCAACTCTGAGGTTGCCACTTCTAGCTGCTCTGACAGCAATGACAGTTCACTCTCCAGCTGGGCCACGCGGTCGTCCTTCTCATTGCATCGCGCCATCACCTCCAGTCTCAATGTTCTTTTGAGAAGACACCTCGTCAGCCAGCATACGCTTTTCCTCCTCCAACGCGGCCACTGTAGCACTCTGTTTCGCCTGCAACTCCTTCAGTTGCATACTCTGAGCCGACAGACGCTCTTCCAGAGCACACTTCTCGCTCCGAAGGGCATTCATCTCGCCACCGGCCTCAGCGCTCGACGTCTCCAACTTTGAGGTTGCCACTTCTAGCTGCTCTGACAGCAATGACAGTTCACTCTCCAGCTGGGCCACGCGGTCGTCCTTCTCATTGCATCGCGCCATCACCTCCGTCTCAATGTTCTTTAGAGAAGACACCTCGTCAGCCAGCATACGCTTTTCCTCCTCCAACGCGGCCACTGTAGCACTCTGTTTCGCCTGCAGCTCCTCCAGTTGCATACTCTGAGCCGACAGACGCTCTTCCAGAGCACACTTCTCGCTCCGAAGGGCATTCATCTCGCCACCGGCCTCAGCGCTCGACGTCTCCAACTTTGAGGTTGCCACTTCTAGCTGCTCTGACAGCAATGACAGTTCACTCTCCAGCTGGGCCACGCGGTCGTCCTTCTCATTGCATCGCGCCATCACCTCCGTCTCAATGTTCTTTAGAGAAGACACCTCGTCAGCCAGCATACGCTTTTCCTCCTCCAACGCGGCCACTGTAGCACTCTGTTTCGCCTGCAACTCCTTCAGTTGCATACTCTGAGCCGACAGACGCTCTTCCAGAGCACACTTCTCGCTCCGAAGGGCATTCATCTCGCCACCGGCCTCAGCGCTCGACGTCTCCAACTTTGAGGTTGCCACTTCTAGCTGCTCTGACAGCAATGACAGTTCACTCTCCAGCTGGGCCACGCGGTCGTCCTTCTCATTGCATCGCGCCATCACCTCCGTCTCAATGTTCTTTAGAGAAGACACCTCGTCAGCCAGCATACGCTTTTCCTCCTCCAACGCGGCCACTGTAGCACTCTGTTTCGCCTGCAACTCCTTCAGTTGCATACTCTGAGCCGACAGACGCTCTTCCAGAGCACACTTCTCGCTCCGAAGGGCATTCATCTCGCCACCGGCCTCAGCGCTCGACGTCTCCAACTTTGAGGTTGCCACTTCTAGCTGCTCTGACAGCAATGACAGTTCACTCTCCAGCTGGGCCACGCGGTCGTCCTTCTCATTGCATCGCGCCATCACCTCCGTCTCAATGTTCTTTAGAGAAGACACCTCGTCAGCCAGCATACGCTTTTCCTCCTCCAACGCGGCCACTGTAGCACTCTGTTTCGCCTGCAGCTCCTCCAGTTGCATACTCTGAGCCGACAGACGCTCTTCCAGAGCACACTTCTCGCTCCGAAGGGCATTCATCTCGCCACCGGCCTCAGCGCTCGACGTCTCCAACTCTGAGGTTGCCACTTCTAGCTGCTCTGACAGCAATGACAGTTCACTCTCCAGCTGGGCCACGCGGTCGTCCTTCTCATTGCATCGCGCCATCACCTCCATCTCAATGTTCTTTTGAGAAGACACCTCGTCAGCCAGCATACGCTTTTCCTCCTCCAACGCGGCCACTGTAGCACTCTGTTTCGCCTGCAACTCCTTCAGTTGCATACTCTGAGCCGACAGACGCTCTTCCAGAGCACACTTCTCGCTCCGAAGGGCATTCATCTCGCACCGGCCTCAGCGCTCGACGTCTCCAACTCTGAGGTTGCCACTTCTAGCTGCTCTGACAGCAATGACAGTTCACTCTCCAGCTGGGCCACGCGGTCGTCCTTCTCATTGCATCGCGCCATCACCTCCAGTCTCAATGTTCTTTTGAGAAGACACCTCGTCAGCCAGCATACGCTTTTCCTCCTCCAACGCGGCCACTGTAGCACTCTGTTTCGCCTGCAACTCCTCCAGTTGCATACTCTGAGCCGACAGACGCTCTTCCAGAGCACACTTCTCGCTCCGAAGGGCATTCATCTCGCCACCGGCCTCAGCGCTCGACGTCTCCAACTTTGAGGTTGCCACTTCTAGCTGCTCTGACAGCAATGACAGTTCACTCTCCAGCTGGGCCACGCGGTCGTCCTTCTCATTGCATCGCGCCATCACCTCCATCTCAATGTTCTTTAGAGAAGACACCTCGTCAGCCAGCATACGCTTTTCCTCCTCCAACGCGGCCACTGTAGCACTCTGTTTCGCCTGCAAGCTCCTCCAGTTGCATACTCTGAGCCGACAGACGCTCTTCCAGAGCACACTTCTCGCTCCGAAGGGCATTCATCTCGCCACCGGCCTCAGCGCTCGACGTCTCCAACTCTGAGGTTGCCACTTCTAGCTGCTCTGACAGCAATGACAGTTCACTCTCCAGCTGGGCCACGCGGTCGTCCTTCTCATTGCATCGCGCCATCACCTCCATCTCAATGTTCTTTTGAGAAGACACCTCGTCAGCCAGCATACGCTTTTCCTCCTCCAACGCGGCCACTGTAGCACTCTGTTTCGCCTGCAACTCCTTCAGTTGCATACTCTGAGCCGACAGACGCTCTTCCAGAGCACACTTCTCGCTCCGAAGGGCATTCATCTCGCCACCGGCCTCAGCGCTCGACGTCTCCAACTTTGAGGTTGCCACTTCTAGCTGCTCTGACAGCAATGACAGTTCACTCTCCAGCTGGGCCACGCGGTCGTCCTTCTCATTGCATCGCGCCATCACCTCCGTCTCAATGTTCTTTAGAGAAGACACCTCGTCAGCCAGCATACGCTTTTCCTCCTCCAACGCGGCCACTGTAGCACTCTGTTTCGCCTGCAACTCCTCAGTTGCATACTCTGAGCCGACAGACGCTCTTCCAGAGCACACTTCTCGCTCCGAAGGGCATTCATCTCGCCACCGGCCTCAGCGCTCGACGTCTCCAACTCTGAGGTTGCCACTTCTAGCTGCTCTGACAGCAATGACAGTTCACTCTCCAGCTGGGCCACGCGGTCGTCCTTCTCATTGCATCGCGCCATCACCTCCGTCTCAATGTTCTTTTAGAGAAGACACCTCGTCAGCCAGCATACGCTTTTCCTCCTCCAACGCGGCCACTGTAGCACTCTGTTTCGCCTGCAACTCCTTCAGTTGCATACTCTGAGCCGACAGACGCTCTTCCAGAGCACACTTCTCGCTCCGAAGGGCATTCATCTCGCCACCGGCCTCAGCGCTCGACGTCTCCAACTCTGAGGTTGCCACTTCTAGCTGCTCTGACAGCAATGACAGTTCACTCTCCAGCTGGGCCACGCGGTCGTCCTTCTCATTGCATCGCGCCATCACCTCCGTCTCAATGTTCTTTAGAGAAGACACCTCGTCAGCCAGCATACGCTTTTCCTCCTCCAACGCGGCCACTGTAGCACTCTGTTTCGCCTGCAACTCCTTCAGTTGCATACTCTGAGCCGACAGACGCTCTTCCAGAGCACACTTCTCGCTCCGAAGGGCATTCATCTCGCCACCGGCCTCAGCGCTCGACGTCTCCAACTTTGAGGTTGCCACTTCTAGCTGCTCTGACAGCAATGACAGTTCACTCTCCAGCTGGGCCACGCGGTCGTCCTTCTCATTGCATCGCGCCATCACCTCCGTCTCAATGTTCTTTAGAGAAGACACCTCGTCAGCCAGCATACGCTTTTCCTCCTCCAACGCGGCCACTGTAGCACTCTGTTTCGCCTGCAGCTCCTCCAGTTGCATACTCTGAGCCGACAGACGCTCTTCCAGAGCACACTTCTCGCTCCGAAGGGCATTCATCTCGCCACCGGCCTCAGCGCTCGACGTCTCCAACTCTGAGGTTGCCACTTCTAGCTGCTCTGACAGCAATGACAGTTCACTCTCCAGCTGGGCCACGCGGTCGTCCTTCTCATTGCATCGCGCCATCACCTCCATCTCAATGTTCTTTTGAGAAGACACCTCGTCAGCCAGCATACGCTTTTCCTCCTCCAACGCGGCCACTGTAGCACTCTGTTTCGCCTGCAACTCCTTCAGTTGCATACTCTGAGCCGACAAGACGCTCTTCCAGAGCACACTTCTCGCTCCGAAGGGCATTCATCTCGCCACCGGCCTCAGCGCTCGACGTCTCCAACTTTGAGGTTGCCACTTCTAGCTGCTCTGACAGCAATGACAGTTCACTCTCCAGCTGGGCCACGCGGTCGTCCTTCTCATTGCATCGCGCCATCACCTCCGTCTCAATGTTCTTTAGAGAAGACACCTCGTCAGCCAGCATACGCTTTTCCTCCTCCAACGCGGCCACTGTAGCACTCTGTTTCGCCTGCAGCTCCTCCAGTTGCATACTCTGAGCCGACAGACGCTCTTCCAGAGCACACTTCTCGCTCCGAAGGGCATTCATCTCGCCACCGGCCTCAGCGCTCGACGTCTCCAACTCTGAGGTTGCCACTTCTAGCTGCTCTGACAGCAATGACAGTTCACTCTCCAGCTGGGCCACGCGGTCGTCCTTCTCATTGCATCGCGCCATCACCTCCATCTCAATGTTCTTTTGAGAAGACACCTCGTCAGCCAGCATACGCTTTTCCTCCTCCAACGCGGCCACTGTAGCACTCTGTTTCGCCTGCAACTCCTTCAGTTGCATACTCTGAGCCGACAGACGCTCTTCCAGAGCACACTTCTCGCTCCGAAGGGCATTCATCTCGCCACCGGCCTCAGCGCTCGACGTCTCCAACTTTGAGGTTGCCACTTCTAGCTGCTCTGACAGCAATGACAGTTCACTCTCCAGCTGGGCCACGCGGTCGTCCTTCTCATTGCATCGCGCCATCACCTCCGTCTCAATGTTCTTTAGAGAAGACACCTCGTCAGCCAGCATACGCTTTTCCTCCTCCAACGCGGCCACTGTAGCACTCTGTTTCGCCTGCAGCTCCTCCAGTTGCATACTCTGAGCCGACAGACGCTCTTCCAGAGCACACTTCTCGCTCCGAAGGGCATTCATCTCGCCACCGGCCTCAGCGCTCGACGTCTCCAACTCTGAGGTTGCCACTTCTAGCTGCTCTGACAGCAATGACAGTTCACTCTCCAGCTGGGCCACGCGGTCGTCCTTCTCATTGCATCGCGCCATCACCTCCATCTCAATGTTCTTTTGAGAAGACACCTCGTCAGCCAGCATACGCTTTTCCTCCTCCAACGCGGCCACTGTAGCACTCTGTTTCGCCTGCAACTCCTTCAGTTGCATACTCTGAGCCGACAGACGCTCTTCCAGAGCACACTTCTCGCTCCGAAGGGCATTCATCTCGCCACCGGCCTCAGCGCTCGACGTCTCCAACTTTGAGGTTGCCACTTCTAGCTGCTCTGACAGCAATGACAGTTCACTCTCCAGCTGGGCCACGCGGTCGTCCTTCTCATTGCATCGCGCCATCACCTCCGTCTCAATGTTCTTTAGAGAAGACACCTCGTCAGCCAGCATACGCTTTTCCTCCTCCAACGCGGCCACTGTAGCACTCTGTTTCGCCTGCAGCTCCTCCAGTTGCATACTCTGAGCCGACAGACGCTCTTCCAGAGCACACTTCTCGCTCCGAAGGGCATTCATCTCGCCACCGGCCTCAGCGCTCGACGTCTCCAACTCTGAGGTTGCCACTTCTAGCTGCTCTGACAGCAAT
Source organism: Phytophthora betacei (assembly GCA_011320135.1). NCBI lineage: Eukaryota > Oomycota > Peronosporomycetes > Peronosporales > Peronosporaceae > Phytophthora > Phytophthora betacei. The sequence continues at coordinate 147,452 of JAANHX010000678.1, read as the reverse complement.
GACAGTTCACTCTCCAGCTGGGCCACGCGGTCGTCCTTCTCATTGCATCGCGCCATCACCTCCGTCTCAATGTTCTTTTGAGAAGACACCTCGTCAGCCAGCATACGCTTTTCCTCCTCCAACGCGGCCACTGTAGCACTCTGTTTCGCCTGCAACTCCTTCAGTTGCATACTCTGAGCCGACAGACGCTCTTCCAGAGCACACTTCTCGCTCCGAAGGGCATTCATCTCGCCACCGGCCTCAGCGCTCGACGTCTCCAACTTTGAGGTTGCCACTTCTAGCTGCTCTGACAGCAATGACAGTTCACTCTCCAGCTGGGCCACGCGGTCGTCCTTCTCATTGCATCGCGCCATCACCTCCATCTCAATGTTCTTTAGAGAAGACACCTCGTCAGCCAGCATACGCTTTTCCTCCTCCAACGCGGCCACTGTAGCACTCTGTTTCGCCTGCAGCTCCTCCAGTTGCATACTCTGAGCCGACAGACGCTCTTCCAGAGCACACTTCTCGCTCCGAAGGGCATTCATCTCGCCACCGGCCTCAGCGCTCGACGTCTCCAACTCTGAGGTTGCCACTTCTAGCTGCTCTGACAGCAATGACAGTTCACTCTCCAGCTGGGCCACGCGGTCGTCCTTCTCATTGCATCGCGCCATCACCTCCATCTCAATGTTCTTTTGAGAAGACACCTCGTCAGCCAGCATACGCTTTTCCTCCTCCAACGCGGCCACTGTAGCACTCTGTTTCGCCTGCAACTCCTTCAGTTGCATACTCTGAGCCGACAGACGCTCTTCCAGAGCACACTTCTCGCTCCGAAGGGCATTCATCTCGCCACCGGCCTCAGCGCTCGACGTCTCCAACTTTGAGGTTGCCACTTCTAGCTGCTCTGACAGCAATGACAGTTCACTCTCCAGCTGGGCCACGCGGTCGTCCTTCTCATTGCATCGCGCCATCACCTCCGTCTCAATGTTCTTTAGAGAAGACACCTCGTCAGCCAGCATACGCTTTTCCTCCTCCAACGCGGCCACTGTAGCACTCTGTTTCGCCTGCAGCTCCTCCAGTTGCATACTCTGAGCCGACAGACGCTCTTCCAGAGCACACTTCTCGCTCCGAAGGGCATTCATCTCGCCACCGGCCTCAGCGCTCGACGTCTCCAACTCTGAGGTTGCCACTTCTAGCTGCTCTGACAGCAATGACAGTTCACTCTCCAGCTGGGCCACGCGGTCGTCCTTCTCATTGCATCGCGCCATCACCTCCATCTCAATGTTCTTTTGAGAAGACACCTCGTCAGCCAGCATACGCTTTTCCTCCTCCAACGCGGCCACTGTAGCACTCTGTTTCGCCTGCAACTCCTTCAGTTGCATACTCTGAGCCGACAGACGCTCTTCCAGAGCACACTTCTCGCTCCGAAGGGCATTCATCTCGCCACCGGCCTCAGCGCTCGACGTCTCCAACTTTGAGGTTGCCACTTCTAGCTGCTCTGACAGCAATGACAGTTCACTCTCCAGCTGGGCCACGCGGTCGTCCTTCTCATTGCATCGCGCCATCACCTCCGTCTCAATGTTCTTTTGAGAAGACACCTCGTCAGCCAGCATACGCTTTTCCTCCTCCAACGCGGCCACTGTAGCACTCTGTTTCGCCTGCAGCTCCTCCAGTTGCATACTCTGAGCCGACAGACGCTCTTCCAGAGCACACTTCTCGCTCCGAAGGGCATTCATCTCGCCACCGGCCTCAGCGCTCGACGTCTCCAACTCTGAGGTTGCCACTTCTAGCTGCTCTGACAGCAATGACAGTTCACTCTCCAGCTGGGCCACGCGGTCGTCCTTCTCATTGCATCGCGCCATCACCTCCGTCTCAATGTTCTTTTGAGAAGACACCTCGTCAGCCAGCATACGCTTTTCCTCCTCCAACGCGGCCACTGTAGCACTCTGTTTCGCCTGCAACTCCTTCAGTTGCATACTCTGAGCCGACAGACGCTCTTCCAGAGCACACTTCTCGCTCCGAAGGGCATTCATCTCGCCACCGGCCTCAGCGCTCGACGTCTCCAACTTTGAGGTTGCCACTTCTAGCTGCTCTGACAGCAATGACAGTTCACTCTCCAGCTGGGCCACGCGGTCGTCCTTCTCATTGCATCGCGCCATCACCTCCGTCTCAATGTTCTTTAGAGAAGACACCTCGTCAGCCAGCATACGCTTTTCCTCCTCCAACGCGGCCACTGTAGCACTCTGTTTCGCCTGCAGCTCCTCCAGTTGCATACTCTGAGCCGACAGACGCTCTTCCAGAGCACACTTCTCGCTCCGAAGGGCATTCATCTCGCCACCGGCCTCAGCGCTCGACGTCTCCAACTCTGAGGTTGCCACTTCTAGCTGCTCTGACAGCAATGACAGTTCACTCTCCAGCTGGGCCACGCGGTCGTCCTTCTCATTGCATCGCGCCATCACCTCCGTCTCAATGTTCTTTTGAGAAGACACCTCGTCAGCCAGCATACGCTTTTCCTCCTCCAACGCGGCCACTGTAGCACTCTGTTTCGCCTGCAGCTCCTCCAGTTGCATACTCTGAGCCGACAGACGCTCTTCCAGAGCACACTTCTCGCTCCGAAGGGCATTCATCTCGCCACCGGCCTCAGCGCTCGACGTCTCCAACTCTGAGGTTGCCACTTCTAGCTGCTCTGACAGCAATGACAGTTCACTCTCCAGCTGGGCCACGCGGTCGTCCTTCTCATTGCATCGCGCCATCACCTCCGTCTCAATGTTCTTTAGAGAAGACACCTCGTCAACCAGCATACGCTTTTCCTCCTCCAACGCGGCCACTGTAGCACTCTGTTTCGCCTGCAGCTCCTCCAGTTGCATACTCTGAGCCGACAGACGCTCTTCCAGAGCACACTTCTCGCTCCGAAGGGCATTCATCTCGCCACCGGCCTCAGCGCTCGACGTCTCCAACTCTGAGGTTGCCACTTCTAGCTGCTCTGACAGCAATGACAGTTCACTCTCCAGCTGGGCCACGCGGTCGTCCTTCTCATTGCATCGCGCCATCACCTCCGTCTCAATGTTCTTTAGAGAAGACACCTCGTCAGCCAGCATACGCTTTTCCTCCTCCAACGCGGCCACTGTAGCACTCTGTTTCGCCTGCAACTCCTTCAGTTGCATACTCTGAGCCGACAGACGCTCTTCCAGAGCACACTTCTCGCTCCGAAGGGCATTCATCTCGCCACCGGCCTCAGCGCTCGACGTCTCCAACTCTGAGGTTGCCACTTCTAGCTGCTCTGACAGCAATGACAGTTCACTCTCCAGCTGGGCCACGCGGTCGTCCTTCTCATTGCATCGCGCCATCACCTCCATCTCAATGTTCTTTTGAGAAGACACCTCGTCAGCCAGCATACGCTTTTCCTCCTCCAACGCGGCCACTGTAGCACTCTGTTTCGCCTGCAACTCCTTCAGTTGCATACTCTGAGCCGACAGACGCTCTTCCAGAGCACACTTCTCGCTCCGAAGGGCATTCATCTCGCCACCGGCCTCAGCGCTCGACGTCTCCAACTCTGAGGTTGCCACTTCTAGCTGCTCTGACAGCAATGACAGTTCACTCTCCAGCTGGGCCACGCGGTCGTCCTTCTCATTGCATCGCGCCATCACCTCCGTCTCAATGTTCTTTTGAGAAGACACCTCGTCAGCCAGCATACGCTTTTCCTCCTCCAACACGGCCACTGTAGCACTCTGTTTCGCCTGCAACTCCTCCAGTTGCATACTCTGAGCCGACAAACGCTCTTCCAGAGCACACTTCTCGCTCCGAAGGGCATTCATCTCGCCACCGGCCTCAGCGCTCGACGTCTCCAACTCTGAGGTTGCCACTTCTAGCTGCTCTGACAGCAATGACAGTTCACTCTCCAGGTGGGCCACATGGTTGGGTGTTTGGGGAGTAGTTTGAGTGGGAGATGATGATTGACTATGCTGACTTCGTAATTCCTCTAGCTCCTCTTCTTGAGCGCCAAGTTGTTCGGCAAGCTTATATTGAATGTCCTGTTGTGTAGCTGAGTCTTGTGCGTGAGCTTCCATCGTCGCTGCCATGGCCACTTTGAGCCGTGATTCGCTTAGCTGTTTTTCCTCATTCATCTTCTGAATTCGACCACGAAGTTGGTGGAGTTCGTGAGCCTGGGCTGTTATTTGCTTGGCAAGACATGCTTTTTCCTCTTGCAGCTGAGCTAATTTTCCTTCCAGTATTGGTGTTTCTTTCTCTGACAGATCTGTGGCTGGCACAGTACGCGGCGGGGTGGGGATTTTTGACGGCATTCTGCCTTCTCGAGGTTTCTCCAATGCAGACGTCGGTGTCGAGGGAATTAGGCTTGGTAAAGGGATACCACTTGCCGGCGTTGGAACATCGTTCCGATGCAATCGTTCCAGTGTTGACGGCACTTTGCTGCCTGAGCTTGGAGGGGTCATCTTCTTGTCACAGCTGGAAGAAAGCCCTTTTTCTCCTGTCTTTGCTCGAGAGGTAACTCGCTGACTCTTATGCTTCAAAGTTTTCTTTGTGTGAGCTGCAGCATGTCCAGTCAGTTGTGATTTAGCTGTGTTTTTCAGAGATAGCGTATTCGTAATCGTAGCAAGATGCCTGCGCTTGGTAGTCTGGTGAATCGACACACAACAGACGTCATCAGCAAGAAGCTGTTAGTGCTATGAAATGCAATCGTAGTACCTGGAGTGATGTGTCCAAGCCAGCTTCTTTACGAGATCGCTTCAGATGTTTCTTAACTCCATCGGCTAGCAAATCATTTATTCTAAAAACCATTCCGCACGCAAAGCAATTTAAAGCATGATTTCACTTGATAGCATAGCCATCCCTGTCGTACCTGTCAGCTTCATCAGGCCAGATTGCGATGTATTTCCTGGTCACAGATAAAAATTGCAGGTTAGTCACAGGGCCTCACGTGGGTCCCTTGCACACTCACCAGTAGCAATCGCGAGCTTTTTCTCGTCCTTTGGGAGACGCATCACTTAGCGAGGTCTACAACACAAACATGCGTCAACATCGAGCAATCGATCTCCCTTTCGTCGCATCCAGCGAAGTTGTCAACATACTGCGATAGCCGACTGGAGCGATACCCTAAATCTCTCGAGGATAGCGCTATTCCAGCCTTCGAGTGCCAAATAGGTGTAATGAATGCAGCTTTGCCTCACTTCACGGTTCCTAAACCCACCAAACGCAAGTATGTATCAGCTCCAGGTCCATTCAGTTGCTTAAAAAAAAAATTGTCTTCGCACTTGCTTGTATTCAGCACTTGCAGCACCGGCGCAAGCACGAATCGACTTGGTGTAGACTGCATAATGGCCTCAATACAGCTGTGAATAGCGGCAGTATTCACCTGTCACCACAGCATACTATATATTAGCCCAACCTGCCAATACAACCCCGTCACCTGACTGTTTCTCACCTTGTTCGAGCCTCCTCTTGCGTCCAGTAGCGTGGGGAACACGTCGCGCACGAGGATCTTGCATTTCAAGGGCCCCAGTGCCTGTGCCAAATGCGATAACGTGGCGCACGCTTCCTTGACGACCGTGGAGCGCAGATCCGTCAATGTCACGCGGAAAGGCTGCGTCAGCGCCTGCACGTTTTCGATGGTAAGGATACTAGTACAGTCTTCGACTGCTGCAGTCTCTGGTGCATCCGTGAGCTTGCTCTGCAGCAGAGAAGCGTCCGAAAGTAGCGCACGCAGCTCCGTGAAGGCCGCGCACTTGTCCTTCCACTCCTCTTCGGACTGGATCAAGCGCTTGCCCAGCTCCAACACGGCGTTTGTCTTGCCTCCGAAGGTCTACAGGCACATAATCGAGAGTGTTAGGCAAATAAGAGCGCACAAGAGACCGCGTAGACGTACCATGAGGCTCATGTCGGTGCGCTGATCACCCCGCATGGCGCAAAGAGTGCGGAATCAGAATGAAGGTCGTTCAATTTATTTGAAAAAAAGCGCGCGGACTGAGCTCAAGTTTAGACCAATCGCATATTTGTGGTGTGACGCACCCCATCTATCGAAGGTGCAGTACTGCACCCCGTTTTCGCGAGGGTGGACCATATAGGATTTGCAAGTAAGTCATATATCAGCATACAAGCCATTGTTTAATTGGATTTAGGCTCATCACATCCGGAAGTTTATCAAAGGTCCAAGGGCACGAAAACGGGGTGCAGTACTGTACCTAAGTCGGTGTTCGACTGTCAGTCAAGTTAATTCGCCGAACATGACGACGCTAGCCAAGATCGAGGGCGCGGTGCCCAAGAAGGTGTACATGCACTACGATGAAGGAAACGAGGCGCAGACATTGACGCTAAAAATGACGTTACCGTCGAAATGGGCTGGTCACACCGTCGACTATCTCAAGGAGGTATGTCTTCGAATGTTCTGGAAATTCACAGAATCGTAGCAGGACACTGACTGGGGTACTATTACTACGCGGCAGTTCTTCGTGGAGCACTTCAACAATAAGAAGCCGGACAACGTGCTGGAAGCTACTCAGGTGCACCTGGAGAAGAAGAACAACGCGGTGCTCTTCGGTGATGAGCTGCTGCACACGGCCGTGCAGAAGTACGACGATCTGTTCCTTAAGGCCGGCGCCTCCACGCTCAAGCCCGCGCGCGTCCAGAGTAAGCGCAATAGTATTGATGATTTAGTAATGATATAGTGTACCTAATTGCTTTTTGGAATTGGAACTGGTGCAGAGAGTGCAGTCACCGCCACCTCGGACAAGAAGTACACGCAGTGCAAGAACCACGGCTGTCAGAAGAAATTCCTGGAGGAGGAAAACAACGACCAGGCGTGTCGTCATCACAGTCTGCCACCGCTCTTCCATGACATGAAGAAAGGCTGGCAGTGCTGCTCGTCCAAGATGGTATACGACTGGGACGACTTTGAGAAGATCGAGCCGTGCATCATCGGTCGCCACTCGGAGGTGGGACCCAACGAGCAATTCGCAGCGTCGCCCACCGTTGCGGCGGCTGAGAGTGCGGCAGCCAACTCGACCGGCGCGGCTGCTCCACCAGCGGCTCCACTCAAGTCGATTGAAGACTACAATCAGAAGAATCCGAACGCTGTGACTGCTGTGTCCGCAGCAAAGGACAGTCAGACGGTCCCTCCTCCCAAGCGGACGGACGGCAAGGCGAACTGCGTCAACTACGGCTGTCAGCAGGAGTATGTGGTGGCAGAGAACGCGGAGACGGCGTGCAAACACCACGCTGGCGCACCGGTCTTCCACGACGCCAGCAAGTATTGGAGCTGCTGCCCAAAGGACGTCAAGTACGACTTCGAATCGTTCCTCAAGGTGCCCGGCTGTGTCGTGTCCGCGCATACGGACGTCAAGACGGCTTAGGTGGAGTAGAGTCAGTTGGGCAATGCAGTGCGTTGGCTGCTTGGAGACCCCAAGTTCCTACAACAAAGGTGATTTCCAGCGACTGTTGTGAGGTTTACTTGCTCAGAATTATTTCCTGCCTTGCAGTGTAGAGCCATCTTGGTACTCACGTGTTTTTTTTCTATTCTTCTTCTTGTTATTCTCACTTGGCTACGTTGCTGTTGCTAGTAAAATTCTTCATCGACGCGGTTGATTTCGTCCCGGACGCGGTTGATCTCGGCCAAGTGTTTCTCCTTGAGATGAAGAACTTCAGCGATACGAGCGCGGTTGCGAGCCCACTCGTGCTCCTTGGCGCCTTTGACGATCTCGGCGACCTTAGCGAGGCTTTGTTCCCGCATGGCATCTTCCTGAGCCAGCAGCTTCCCGATGTGAATATCGTGAGAGCCGTTGATGGCATTGTTCAGAGCGTCTCGGTCGTTCAAGATGGCTCGACACTCGTCTGTAAGGTAATCATCGTCCTCGCCGTCGTCAGACGCCATCCTCTCGAGCAATGTGACTGCAAGCTGGCTCACGTTCTCGAAGAAATTATTCTCCAAAACTTCAATAGTCCGGAAGTGCTCGGTGGCGATATCTCGCGCCTCGGAGCCCACCGCGTCGATGGAGCTTTCCATTGCAGCGACCAACTCCTGCGCTGTCTCCACGACGTCCGACTCGAGATTCATGAGCTCGTGGTGCAGTTTATCGCTGGAGATTTCCGCGTCATGAAGTAGTTGCAAGCCCGCTGCAGATCCCGATCCGTCCGCGTCCGAAGCTGCAGCACTATGAGCAGAAGTGGCTTGCTTCAGAAGCTGTTTGGCTGTCCGACGGTGCGTCTCCACTGCGCGAATACTGGCCTCTTGAGCGTCAGCCTGGAGTTTCTCGTACGTCGCCCTGAACCCGTCGACCTCCTTGGTCAAGTTCGCGTGCCTGTCTAGGAGAACGAGCTTGACGTCTTCTGCCGCTGCCTTGGCCTTCTCCATGTAATCGTCGATGATGTTGCGCAGTCCTGGCAACACCTCAATCTTACTCATCTCGGTGTCCTCCTTGAACATGTCGGTCAACAAGGTCTACATGTAGATGACCAGGCCACGCACGTTAGATTCCGGGACATTGCCATGGCTACAAGTATCAATACCTCGAGAATGATCACGTTCGCGTCCTTGAGCACACTCAAGTATTTCTGTTGCTCCGCTTCTCTAGCCAGAGCGGCGTCCTCGATGGCCTTCACTTCCTTCAGCTCTTCCAGCTCATCCTGATATTGCTCTCGTGCTTGCACTGTTTCACTTCCGTCTACAAGCGCGTAGTCGAGATATTTGAGCTTCTCCAGATGAGCAAGTAAGAAGCTGAGCGAATTCCAGATTGTAAGCTTTCAGAACGAGGATCCCATAGAAAAGAATGAAACTCACGGGCGATACTCCGGGTCGGAACACACAGGATTTTCGGTTAAGTTGAGTACGCGCAGCTTCTCAAGACACTTCAGATACAGTAGTCCTTCCGTAGATGGCAACAAATTGTTTCCTATCGATAAAACCTACTCAGAGTCAGCGAGGAGATTTAAATTGTTAGAGGAGAATGTGACGATCTTTACCCACCTGAAGCTCCTTCAGTGTATCCAGGTTCTCGAGTTTCGAGATGCAGTTGTTGTAGAGACTCAAGTCCGTCAGTTTGACGAGGCTTTCCAGGCCCTTGATAGCAGAAATGTTGTTGAACGACAGATCGAGCCACTCGAGATGCACGAGATGGCCGATCCCGTCGATCTCTTGTAGTACGTTGTTGTCAAGCTGCAGCTTTACAAGATGCCGCAGAGTCTCAAGATTTTCCATTTTGAAAATGTTCTGGAAAGACAGCGCCAGTGTCTGGAGCTTGATGAAATCCACGCTTTGATCGGCCTCATTGATCGCGTTGTTATTGGCAGGATCCAAGTCCGCACAGGCCACCTTTTTGATCAACTCGTCGCTGATCACAGCCACCTCTGCGTGCCGAACGCCCAGTCGATGCATGACACCAGGCAGGTGCACAACGGGTTTTATTATTAGGTCTAAAGTAAAACATGTCAGCCCCCAAAAGTTGCAAAGTAGGGAAATCAGGCTATCTCGTTCTCGCAATCGCGGCTGAGAAGCGACTCACTCCGCTTTGATTTTTACCGTGGGGAATGCAAAAATTGACCACCAGAAAGTAAATAGCATCACAGAATATGTTATGTTGTTGTGTTGAACTCTTCGTTGATGGAAAAGGTAGCACTGTACTAGACCTATTTACATGTAGTAATAGAAGTAAGTAGTAGATAGTAGTAGTAGTAGTAGTTTTGGTTGTATTACTAAAAAACTTGGACAAGAACAGATTATAGCAGTACTTTACACGCCTTACCGGTTAGGAACCAACTACCGCCTTTAATTCAGTTCTTGGTTTCAGTATGAACCAGTACTACCGATATATTAGGTTCACGTGTCTTGTCGCAGCTTTTACTGAGCCCAAAATGTGAACCTTGCAATAGAAAAGAGAGCCTGTCAATGGTTCTTGCTGAAAACTCGCGGTTCTTGTCCTTTCGCATTTGAAATTCCGAATCCAAAAATCCTCAGTACCCACTTCCTGATTCTTAGGGATTCTGAGTAATTATCAGAACCGTGGTTCTGGCTCGGTTCTTTTTAGGCGTGCTCCCAACTACCGCAAAAGTCGTAATGATAGAGCACCCATAGTAACTTATAAATCTTTCATTTAGTGCGCAGTGGAAGGAGCTTGGAGCGCTCGCTGAAGACGCAGCAGCAGCAAGCGGTCGTTGCGCACCCGTACGTGGAGCCGGTTTTGGCCAGAGTGTGAGCCGTCAAGCGCTGCAGCACGGTGGAATTCTAAGCATTCAGCAGATGCAGATGCACGAGCTTGGCGCTTCGAGTTTCGGCATGGGTGTGCAGATACCTGGTGCGCACGGTGGCCTAGGTGCTGAGCAACGAGCAGGAGGCTCGTCATTCCAGGCTGGAGGAGCGGTGTCACCGCCACTGTACCCGGAATACCAGGCAGGCGCCTAGTATCAGGCGCACCGACCGCCTCTCTGCATCTCAATGCGATAGCGCCCCAGGCCAAGGAAATTAAGATCTACATGCGTAACGTCGACGGAAGCGAAGTTTACGAGGAACTTGGTAGCGGCTTTGAACAGTGGATGCTACTGCTCTTCGAGCAGATTGAGCAGGCTTGTGGGTACGCCTGGACGAAGCGGTACAAGGTGAACAAGTTTGGTCGGCACTTGCGTGTAAACGTTGAGGCGTAGTACCAGCAAACATCATGTGCTGGTGGGCCACGCAGCCGACTCTTTGGCTCGGGATGGATCAGATGCACCTGTCGTTCAAGCGGACGCTCTCGATAAATAAGGAATGAAGCTGTTCGGAGCCAAGAAAGACCCATCACGATCGTGGGATGAGCACGTTTTGTACTTGAATGCTATCATGATGGCAACGAGCGCACCTACGCTAGTTCTGAAGAACATCGTCAAGTACACGGACCCGGACTTGATGACCAAGTGTAACATCACACAGCTGGACCCTCTTCAACAAGTAAACGAGCTGTTGGTTTGGGCGAAGATGATGTCCGACGAAGAGCGCCAAAACATATTGGCAAAGAGGTCGTGAACGCGATGACTGAGTCCCAAGAAGAAACGCAGCGATGCCACAAGTGCAACAGGTTGGGCAACTGAGGAAGAATTGCCCTGAGCGCTCTACTGGAAGCAGCAAGGACAAGCCAGTAAAATTTACACTATCTGTTGGTAGCGACTCAAAGTCCGTAGACGTAAAGAGCTGGATACTGAAGAGTGGTGCCAGCCGTCACTCTTCACCAGCGCCAATATGCCAATTTGCTGCTGCGCTTGGTCAGAGAGCATCCCTTCGCCATCAATCGTCCGTATGAGATAAGGTTCTGCGCCAGCTTTGGTGCGTAGTAGACGTCGCCGAGCCCAATCTCGGCTGTGACTCCATTGACAATCGCTCACAGAGTCACCGTTCCTTTCTTGACCACAACCATCGTCCGACCGTTCGGTAACATGCAGATGTTATCACCAGAATACTCCACCACGTTAGCCAGTAACACCAACGACCTAGCGACCCGTGCTGATCATGCGTGTGGTCGACGCGTGTGCGGGCACAGCCTCCCGGGTCGTCACTACGGATACGCTGATAGGGCTTCCGTGGACGATTCGGCCACCTGGTGTTGGACATCATCGAACGCAAGGCGAAAAGCCCCGCATCCGGTATTAAGATCTCGCATCATGAGCGGAAGCCATGCATGGTTTGTGCTGAGGGCAAGCCGACTCGAGCGAAACAGCCGACCAAGGACACCGGGGAACACGCACCAATTGACAAATCGGAGGAGTCATCTACAGTGACCTGAAGGGTCCAATGACGCCGCTTGATCGGCATGGCAATCGCTACATGGTCAACTTCGTCGACCACAAATTGAACTACTGCAAGGTGTTCATGGCAAAAAAAGAAGAGCCTGGCTGCAAAGAAGTTCAAGGACTTTCTTGTAGAATTCGAGAAACGGTTGGATTGTCGTGAACATGTCCTTCGCACGGACGGCGGAGGAGAGTACCGAAATGTGGATCTCTTTTGCAATGAGAACGAAGTGGCTCGTAAGGTGTCTGAGGTTGGAAACCAAGCTGCGAACACAAAGCAGAGCGGATGCACCGCACAGTTCTTAACATGGCTCGGTGCATGGTGTTTGGCGCAGAATTACCACTGAGTTTATGGGGTGATCCGACTGAGTACGCCACTTACGCTCTGAGCCGAACCTCGTCACGTGCCGATGAAGATCGGGAGTCGCCACTAGAGGTGTTGACTGGCCAAGCACCGAATCTTAGTGACACCGTTGGGTTCGGATTCAGTGCTCTGTGTTTCATGACCCTGGAAAGCGCGCTATGAAGAAGAGAACGTGTGAGGGCGCCATTGTCGGCAAGGATGAACCGACCCAGGGACACAAGGTATACCTGCCTTTGGAGAAAAAGGACATCGTCACGCGCCATGTGCAGAGCGTCCGCATACTGGGAGAGAAACTCAATGTGAAGGCACCGACTGCTTAAACATCTACAACCGCGACGCCACCGGCAGCGCGTACCACGCCCCGCAGATCTCGTCGCGCCGAGGCCGATGGAGACGTGGGGGTCAGCGAGTCGAGACTCAACAGTGATCCCGTGGCTTTGACCGTATTGAGGCGACATGAGTGAGCACTTTTCGCCGTCGGGCGGGGGGGGGGGGGTCCGGCTCTTTGCGTTGCCGTTGATGGAATAACCCCGGCTGGAAGATTTTTCCGGCCAGGGTTGACGTGTGCTCCTTGTGTACAATCCCCATTAGGTTCAATCACTGGATTTGAGACTCAGAGAGTTTGCACCGCGGTGCGTTGTTCTGTAGATGTAGGTCTCGAGCGTGAGGCTGAACGTAACTTCCAGACGTAGCGTAGCCTCTACGACTCAGATAACCAAAACAACACAGAAAATTTAAACAGAGTCCTATACCCACAATATGCAGCCCTTCCGTATAGTTTTAGACCGTGAAAGGGTCGGTCCTAACTCCAGTCAACTAGCCGTACACCCGAGATACTGGTCAATCTCAGACGGCTTTCTCAACCCTCAAGTATTGAGGGAAATTCATACAAATCAATACTCCTACCACACAATAAATAGCTCTTAAATCAATACGCTTGAGCCAACAGGTAATCGGTAATATGAAATACAGGGTCCCTTTGACGGAAAGTGTGACCGCAACTTGTATATGTAATGGGACAAGTACTTGCCTACTCCAACTGGACTTGAATCTTGAGTAAAGTTCCGACACACAGTTGTCCGACTTCTGAGATGCCTTACTCTCGGTCGCGTATACACGGGCCTCCTGGATGACTTCTTCGGGCAGGTTTTTCCTCCCGGTATGTTCCGTCAGGCAGGCTTATCCGGCAAGTTTGCGGGCTTTATGGTAAAAAGAACTCTGTTTAATCTTAACTGTTTCGCTATCTTCTTCTGACTTTCTTCTTTATGCACTTTGTTTTCACTAGGTTTCACTATGATCTGGTCTATGTCAACACACTTGGTCTTCATTCTTATGTGTTTTTCGACAGCACAAAGGTACTGAATACTGGCGGAGCTTCAATGTTCTTGGCGCTCGCAAGTCCTTGGTCCGTCAACTTGGTCGGTCGGTTTTGTCTAGATCTTTGTAAACTTGAGTATCTTCTTTCGGGATTCCACATCTGCGATTCTCTGTCTGGGGTCTCAACTCGACCGTTGCCAATGACTCTGAGGTTTTCACCCACACTTCGGGTATCCGCGGCTACTGGGTACCACAGATATTTTCCTGGGATTCTGAATCAAGTACCACTCCACAAACTCAGTCTGAGCCAATTGCATACCTTGGTTTTGTTCACAGCATGACTTGACGAGAGCCAGACGGTCCGTTGTCACTACGGCCTTCAAATCGACGTGGAGACATGTTCCACCCTTGGTGATTGTCACGTCGAGGTGATGGCCCTCGTCCTCGCGGAGGATCATCACGCCACTGCTGCTGCGGAGGCGAAGATCCATAGCGACTTGGTCTCTCGTTACGCGACTTGCTGACACGATGGGGGTCGGTAACGACCTGGAGATCCTCGAGCATGTGGACTACCAGACCCCTTGGCCCACGTCCTCGCGGTGATGGAGAACGGCCTCTTCCTCTCGGTGGAGATTGTTCTCGATTGAGTACCGGGGTGGTGAACGGCTTCGTCCTCATCCTCGAATAGAAAACTCAAAATGTCCATTATCTTGCCTCCGAAGTCCTCTCTCGTACGCACTCTCCAAGGTAGGTCTGTAATCATTGTGCACCCCTGGTTCTTGACGTCTGTTAAACCTAGCGTCAGGACCCCGATAGCTATCCCCCGGCACAGCCGAACCCCCTTGTGGCTAAGCTTGATTGCGCCATAGCTCAAGTGTAGGTCCTTGCGAGTGTCTCATCAGTTCTTGTCCCAAGTAGTAGATTACTGATTCCCAGGAAGGGGCTGGTCCAGTTGTAGGCAAGCCACGCGCATTCAATGCAAGTCGCTCACGTCGGAACAGATCATTTTCAAGGACAAGGTCAATGACAAGGTCAAGCTCGAGGACGCAAGCGCAGCAAGCAACAGCGTAAGTGATCCAAGGGTACTGCAGGCAAGAAGCAACGTACAAACTGCGCGAACTGCCAAGGAGAAGAACACTGGTACGAACCACCCTGACCGTCAGCTTGGTCATGAGCTCCGCCAGAGCTCCGAAGTCTGGCGTGACCTTTTCTTCTTGTAACGCTTCGCCCCTTCGTGGGCGAGTGGGCTGGCGGGGACTGACTCCGTAGAAGTGTCTGCGTCGTTGGCCATTGGGCTCAAAACCAGTTGGTAGTGCACTAGTATGTGAGAAATAGAAAGTAAAAGTGAGATATATATTCGAGAAGGTTTTGGCTGTTCTACATGCACACTACACGTTATCCAGTTAATTAACCGCGGTCCACACGTCTACACCCGATTTGATTGGTCCCAACAGTGAAACCAAGTCCAAATATGTACCATCAACATTGTCGACTCGAGACTTCCGTAAAGGGCTGCGGGGGATTGGCTTCCGGCTGCCTGCCCGTAAGCTGGAATTTCCATCAATGTCCAACACCTAGACCCCGCAAAGTCTATGCTGATGTTAGTGTGGCTGGCCTTCCGAGCGCATCCGCGCAAACGCGCTCGGGGACGGCGCGTGCAGTGTCAATGCCACCCGAATCGTCTTGCACCCACTACAACGGGTGAGATGGCTTTCGAAGTTGCACACGAAGTGTACCAAAATGAAGGTTCAATGTACGCATAGTCTTAAACTACGGATCCATTGCACTACCGGTACAGATGCTCTAAATATACGTCAACACAGAGTATGCTATCTCAAGTATCTAAACATGAGAGATTTAAAAGCTATATTACTGGGATAGGAAGCACTTTAGTGCTGTAGGGGGCAGCCCAACAAGGTTTGATTCGGTGGTCCATCGGCGATGACATAGACACTTGTATATTGGTACACATACCAAATCGTCAGTAGGCTTAATGCGGTGGGGTGGTCGCTACTAAATCGATACAGCCGAGCCATCAGTAGCTTTTACTTGACCTAAAAGCCTTCATGCGGTAACATGGTTGCTACTAGTAAATCGATACAAGTACCGAACCGTCATTAGTACTTACTTGAACCTTAATGCGGTGGAATGGTCGTTTGAACGAGCAGGTAGTAGTGGAAATTCAATGGAACACATTTAATAAATATGTCAAATGGAAGAGACGATTGGTATTATCTTACAAAAAATTAGTTTTAATGTCGGACTTTTTAAAAGTAACAAATTACTACTTACTTAAGTAAAATGAAGTAAAATAATACTAAGTAGGCATTAATCCTGGTAGTGCAACGGTACGCTGTACGGACAGCCCTAAAATGATTAATTCGAGCTGTGTGTACCACTTACAGTTGTTTTGCGTCAATAAATTGCGTCATTAATCCTGGTAGTGCAACGGTACGCTGTACGGACAGCCCTAAAATGATTAATTCGAGCTGTGTGTACCACTTACAGTTGTTTTGCGTCAATACAAATTTTAAGCGAAGAGGTCCAATATTTTCACTGTTATGCATACTTATCTACAGTTTATTAGTTATTAATAGGTATCCAACTCTCACAGATAAAGCACACTACAGTGATGCTTGAAGTACGGGTTTCAAGAACCTTACTGTACGGCTTTGTATGCTTGTATACAGAAACATTAAATTAACCAAGAAAATGGCCAATATACCCTCCACGGCCTTTGTATACAGTAGTGGCAGTGGACACAAGAGTATTCAGCGTTCACACTGTGCCAGTAGACACAGAAGTATGTACATAGAATCACTGAGTGGTCAGTGGCAACACGTGAAACAGTGAGCACACACAAGATACAAGCACTAGTATGTCCAGCGCCTTTGTCGAGCGAATAGTGGCAGTAAACAGCAGAAGCTTCTGTGAGAATGTGAATTACCACGCACAGCTCGGTGCTCCTGCTTTTTACGGCTGTCAGTGACTTACTCAAAATAATCACAGCGCGTACATTTAGTCTTCCGGCCAAAATAACTGCTGTGAAAGCAAAAGAAACGAGTAGCCAGTGGTTCCTATCCCGTACCCGGGAACGAGAGGGGCATTCCAGACGTCCTGCGGCTAGGATGACCCGAGGTCATGTGTCGATTCCTTGCCCAGCAGTCCCGTCTGGTCGGTACCCGCTGGACGCGGCGACTTGTGTGCCCCCTGTCGAGCCCGTTAGAGTTGCCCTATAGGGTGATCCAAGAACGCTGAGACCCGTTCGACGGGGGACTAATCGGGTCCCTTCCCAGAACTCCCTGCTGTCCCAAGAGGGCTGATGGCAGACGAAGTGAACTCACCTTTTAAGTGTAAGAGAAGCGGTGCTGTGCATGTGAGGAAGGGAAGGTATTAGGCCTCTCTTCCGGTTAGCTCTCAGTCTTATATTTCCCACCTTCTACTCAAGTGGAAGCCAAGTCGATAAAGAAACTTATATTCATTTTTAGCGTTCTTGTCTACCGTTCCGGCCACTGAACGAGACCGTACTCCCTGAACATCCGCGGACTACCCGACCCTTGAAGGTGGAGGTATACGACAACTGGTGGAGAAGCAGGGTAGTCGGCTTGCTGGAGAAGGCCTCGATTCAAGTGAAGACTCGCTGAGGACGTAAGAAGTAAGCTACCACACGGACGAGATGGCGTCTACGGACACCGGAGAAGACATGGGCGACAGCTCCAGAGATGAGAAAGATCAGAATGAGAGTCTACCTTCGAGGACGCGACCCAGTCTGTCGACTACGCAAGGTCTTCAAAACGTACAGAACATCGTGGACCAAGCCGCCCACCGGCTTGGAGGGAACAGTTCAAGTACTAGGATCGACCCGCGGACGCTTCGGGCTTCGGGGTCCCCGCGACCATCACTACGGGAGAATTGGGCCCGATACTAACCCTGGATGGCGGGGGCGGTCGAGGTACGGTGCAAGGCTGGCTCAACTCTCTCAACTGGTTGAGATCTGTGCCCCCCCCCAAGATAGCGGCGGCTATGGAGAGAGCCGATGGGAGCGGTCACCCCCTCTAACGACTCGGGTGAGGACTGCGATCCCGTCTTACCAAGGTGTTACTATCCGGACCCCGACTACGGTGTATGGGCAAGATTTTAACCCGTTCTTCTCTCTACCGACTGTCCCTAAGAGCTGCGGACGTGCTTCCCCTGCGAGTGTTCATCCGGGAACCACTAACGCTCCTCCTTGGGGTCTTTAGCATACTGGTGGTTTACAGGGTGGAGTAGGGAACGCTCCAGCTGTAACAGTTCCCGCACCTCAGAGTGCCCCCACCCAAGCCTTAGCTCCAACCGCTCGAGTCCCTACTCAGGCTCCGGGGTCTCGAGCTTCTACTACCAGTGATATCGCGTACGGGACCGGCCTACGGGATCAACAGGAGCTTCCCGAGGAAACGGAGGGACTACGACCTCTGCCGGAGCTCAACAAGGTCTTGCGTATGGTAGATATGGAAGTAACTCCTACTACGCTTCACCTACGTATGGTAATGCGCCTTCGACGACTAGTGGCCAGTATGGTATGCCTACTAACATCCGGAATGCTATCCGTATGCTTCAATAGTTCTACTCGGAAGGAGCGTCTGTGGAAAAGGCCCGGTCGTTCTGGAAGGCTTTAAAAGCGCAATTATAGGACTGGATGAACCTCTGCGACTCAGTGCTTTCCGGGAGTGCTTGAATGGCAAGGTCGGCGAAGACTAGTGGATGTACTCGCGCATCAACAGCTTTGAGGTCCTGAGAACTCGGCCCCACAACCAGTTCATCAGTCAAACCCCGTTGCAACTGATCGAGAATCTTAAAAACACTAAGCGACCCCGGGGGATGTCCACCGAAGTGTGGGGTGACATGATTTCGAGCCTCTGCGATGATGTACAGTGCTACGATCCTCAAATGCGTTACCAGTACTTCTTTTCTGGACTCCGGAACCGATTTTGGAGGAGCGCTCTTACCACGACCATGATTGACTTCATCCCTGCGGCTATGGCCATGTTGCTCCTCAAGAATTTGCATCGCCCTGTCGAAGATGACTCCGAGCTCGACAATGTTCTGTCCCCTAGCGCTTCCCACGAGAACTCTGTCCTCGAGCGCATGATGAACATGATACAGCAGACGCAGAATCTACTCGCACAACAGCAGCAACAGCTGCTACAACAACAACAGCAGTTGTTTGAGCGTCCCTTGGCTGCCGCCTATGCTACTCCGGCGATGAATGTGGCTGCAGCGTACTCTCCTTCCGAGCCGAACGCTTCCCAGATATATCAACCTACCGGAACGCTTCCTATTACGCCTATAAGGGGTGTTCGCGTAGGAACTGACTTGCGCACTCAAGATGGTCTTCTCGTGTGCGGTCGATGTCAGACACTGGGGTGTAGTCGAATTCACTGTCGTCGCGGCAAAGCCACCTGTCCTCACTGTAAGGAAGTGGGCCACATCGGTGCTGAGGGTGAGCGTGACCCGCCTAGCGAATTCCGAAACACCCAGCCGGGAAACGGTCGCAAGTGCTTCTTGTGTGATGAACCGGGTCACATGCTTGCTGGGTGTCCTCGAAAGACGTCGCTGAAGAGACTCGGCGTTCCTTTCGCGACGACGACGATACCCGTCCTTGGACAAGCGCCCAACCAGCAGTGATGGGGGCGAGAGGGAGGGGAAGGGAGTGTCGCTCCTTCCTCTTGTCTATGGATCGACACAAATGGGAACGCTTTGATCTCCGCGGAGGAGTCGACCGGAAGGTATGAAGTGTGCCCCGTTGTGGGTGGAATGAGTTCCGCCTTGCTGGAAGAAAGTGAAACGACTGTGACTGAAGAGTATATGGCGAGAACTGAGGAACAACTACCGCTTGTGAATGACGGAGGTACTGAGCCCGTATGGAACGGTGCGTCGGTGGTCCCAAATGCGGTCGGCAGTTGGAGGATGAAAAAAAGAAGCGTTTGTGACGGAGGAAGGCTCGGGACCCATATGGGACGGTCCCTCGATAGCCGCGAGCATGAACGAACGTTGGAGCTCGAACCAAGGAGTGCTTACGAGAGAAGGCCAAGAAAGCAAAAGTGAAACAGTGAAAGGAGAACTAATCGAGGATGGGGAATCGGGAGAGCCGCGACCTCGGGCATCCTCGGCGGAACGAGACAACCCGACGAAGCCAAACAACCACGAGAGAATGGTTTCGAGTGTACTAGAGCTTGAAGAGGAGAAGGGTGAGTCCAAAGACCACCTGCAAAAAAATGAGTTATTCCAAGACGTGACAGAGGTACTCAAAAGCCAGCCCCGAGGAGAGTGTGGAACTACGATAGCAAGTGTCCCAGTCTCGAGGATGGAAACAACGGAGAGGGAGGAAGACGTGACCCCTCCCGAAAGAAACGACTTCTCCGGAGAGGATTCTGAGGACGTTGCCCTTCCTAGTCCTGTAAAGGATGAACCCGAGAAGGATCCTTCATTCGCGAGAGTGTTCTCCGAGGAAGAACTGGACGCTTTGGAGGACGGAGGACCATCTGAGCTGGCCGACGAGAAGGAAGAGTATGACAAAGAACTCGAAGACCGACTGTTCTCTCTTGATGAGGTATAATTAAAACGACGGTTGGTCGAAAACGCGGATCAGTCGAAGGAGTTATCTCTTGCCGAATTGAGTGTCCTGCTCAACATCCTCGAAGAGAAACTAGCGCGGACCAGAGATTCTTCCCCTGATCGACTGTCTACTCCGGAGTACTGGCTGGAGTGGTTCCAAAAGACGCTGACCTCGTCTGGTGAAGCGAAGCGCGCCAACCGTTACTTTAAAGAGGAAACGCCGGTCCTGATCAACTCAGTGACATCGGGCGACTCGGATTACCGAGACGAAGGAGGCGGAACTTCGACGAAGAGGTTATCGTGGCAGGATGTGCCTAAGAAGATACTGTAGTACACTTCCCGAAGTTGAAGATACCTCCTCAGCCGGGAGAAGTTTGTCCTGTGGACTCCTCCGTAGTAGAATATAATATCGCGCTGGCCCTTAAAGGTTCTCCAGAGAGACCCTCTGACCTCAGCAGAGCCGAGTACGGTTTGCTGGTCTCTGGAGGGACCCTTGGCGTGCCGTGGTAAGGCGAGCAGTGTACTTCCTCGCGAAGACCGAAGCTTCAGGCAGAGGCGGCTGGTGTAAAGGATGTACTGGCGAAGGAACACAGGAAGATGAGTCGAAGGACGACTCTCCGCTCTCCTCTGAGCTCCAAGATCTCTTAACCAGGTCCGAAGAACTACTTGAGCGTCTTGTAGCTCCCTCCTACTCGCGGTTGAAGGAGTTGCTGACTAAGATAATCTCGGACCTCTACGAGAAGAGCGCGGATCAACTACGCTTGAAGATCCTCGAGAGGAGTTCACCTTGCCGACTCTGTCGTTGGAAGGGCCCTGATCCTAAGCACTCTCCTAAACGGAAGCAAGTCAGTTTCGACTGTTCCTCTCTGGATAACGACCGTACTGAAGCTCTCGGTTCAAACTGTTCCTCACGAGATACGGAGAACGGATTGTACGGCTATGTTAACGTCATCGCCGACGCCCCTGGGCCCAACCACAAGCCCGGTCTGGTGGAAGTACCGGGTGCTGCAAAGAACTGGTCGGCTGAAGATGAAGACGAGGTCGTCCCCCTCGGCAAGCGAGTGATCGGATCAGTGGGAGGCGTGGAAGCTCTATCGTGGGGGTTTATGGAGAACCTCCCGGCCAAACTTCTCATTGACTCTGGGGCCGTAGCGTGTCTAGTGCACCGGCGTGTACTGAAGCGTCTCGGTTTAACTAACGCCTCTCTCCTACCGTACGTTGGTAGTCTGAACGGTGTGTCCGGGTCTACGCTCGTTATCGAAGGAGTCATCTACTAGCCCGTGACGTTGGGATCCGTCGAGAGGAGAATACCGTTTGCCGTCGTACATAAGCTGCACGTCGACGCCATCCTAGGCACCAACGCACTCAAAGACTTCAGAGCCGTGGTAGACTTGGATGCGAGCACTGTTACGCTGAAAGACACGGGTGAGGTGTTCCCCCTAGGATCTCCTCAAGTGGAGGAATCTTACCTGTCACATATCTCGTCTACTGTTCGAATCCGCCCTGGTGGACAAGCTCTCGTGGTCGCTGAGGTTCAAGGTCAACTGGTTGACGGGGCCACCGTTCTAATAGAAGGACTTGCCGAGCTGGATGACTCCATTAAAGTTGCTAGGACTCCGTGCACGGTGTATGACGACCGAGTGATCGTGGAAGTGTACAACCCCTCCATCGAGGACGCCGTCATCAAGAGAAGTGCTAGATTGGCGAGTATTACGGTGATCCCCGAGACCGCGTCTCAACTAGGAAATGATGCGAGCAATAAACGCGGGGCTGCGCAGTCTGGCGAGACACAGACAATGAACCGGGAAGCACAAGACCAATGGGTACACTCTGTCATTAGCGCCTCTAGTACTACTGCCGAAGATGCGAAGGGATCCATACCCGGACTGGATCGAGTACTCAAGGAGGAGCTCAAAGTCGACTTGGCAGAGTCCAAGCTGGGGAGCGAACAAAAGGGACTGTTCACGAAGTTCCTCCAACCGTTCAGGGACACGTTCGTCGAGACCTCGATGCGCCCCGAACGTACGAGTCTACTCGAGTTTTCAATCGATACTGGAGACCATCAGCCTATAAAACAACCTCCTTACCGAGTGTCCAAGGCGGAAGAAGACGTGATGGAGTCCGAAATACAAGAGTACTTGAGCCAAGAACTCATTCGACTCTTATCTAGTCCTTGGACGAGCCCTGTGCTTATGATCCGCAAGCCTGATGGCGGAATACGGTTCTGCATCGACTATCGAAGACTGAACGCCGTCACTATCAAAGACTGCTACCCGATGCCGCTCATTGACGATATTCTGGATGTGCTAGGAAATGCTAAACTGTTCTCTACGATGGACACTGCGTCCGGCTACTGGAACGTCCCGATGGCCGCAGAGAGTGTGGAGAAAACAGCCTTCACTTGCAAATATGGCCTCTTCGAGTGGTTCGTGATGCCTTTTGGACTGTGTAATACTGTCCTGGTCTTCGAACGACTGATGGAGACTGTGCTTGTCGACCTTAAGTGGAGGACTTGTCTAGTGTACCTCGACGACTGCGTGGTTTCAGCGAAGACTTTCCTACTCACCTGGTGCGATTAAAGCAAGTCTTGGAACGGTTTCGATCTGCTGGATTCAAGCTCAAGAAGAAGAAGTGTAAGTGGGCTCGTGACCAGGTAGCGTTCTTGGGACACATCGTCACTCCTTCTGGCATCTTGCCCAACCCCAAGAAAGTCAAGTCGGTGATGAATGTGCTAAGACCGCACGACTTGCACACTGTGAGAGCGCCCCTGGATTTGACTAGTTACTTCAGGCGGTACATCCCCCGGGTCCGCGGCCATATCGGCCCCGATAGAACGGCTCAAGCTGAAGGGAGCTCGATTCTTTTGGAGCGACGACTGCGAAGCCGCTTTCCTGTAACTCAAGCGTAAGCTGGTGGAACCTCCTATCCTTGTGTATCCTGACTTTTCAAGGCGCTTCCATCTGTACGTGGACCCATCCAAACTCGCCGTGGGAGCGTGCTTGATGCAAACCGTGGACGGGCGCGAGAGAGTCGTAGCCTATGCGAGCAAACTACTAGTTGGTTCTGAGAAGAACTAGGTCCATAAAGAGGACGGTACTTCGGAAATCGAGTGTTGGAATATTGTATGGGCCACGCGTAAGTTTCGCTGCTACCTGAATCGCTGCGAGATCGACCTGTACACGGATCACACAGCCTTGACGTGGGTTTTAACGAAACTAACCGCTCGAGTAACGCTAAACTGGCTAGGTGGGCCATGGAGCTGTCTCAACTGCGCTTCAAGGTGTTCCACAAGACCGGTACTTCTATGGGTCATGTGGATGGTCTCTCTAGACTTCACACCCAAACCATCAGCGCAATCTCCATGGCGGAGCTACTCAATGATGCTGACGACTCCTCCCCTGGTATCGTCGAAGTCAGGGAGACCGCGCCTCTCGACTCGACTCTACTCCCTACAGGGTCCTTGCTAGAGAACACTGGCGACTCTAGTTCGGTCGTGTCACCCGACGAGGAAAAGACTACTGACCAACTCTTGGTGTCCCCGGTTGATGTGTTCGGGCTTCAACAAACTTGCTTCGTGGAAGAACAGAAGAGGACTCCTTGGATCCAATCTATGATAGCGTTCCTAAGCGATGGAGCTCTAGCTCTAGACCCTCAAATGCGCACTAAGATCCTGTTGATGGCCCCTAACTACTCGGTGAAGAACGGTGTGCTCATGCGTCGCGTGCACTTAAAAGCTCGAGCCGGACCCGCGTCTACCCTTGAAGTACCGGTGATTCCTGCCTTTCATATCGACAGTACTACAGCACTGTCATAAGGATGTACTCGCTGCGCATGGCGGAGTTACAAAGACGCACGATAAAGTACGCAAGCACGCTTACTGGCACGGTTGGAAGAAGGATGTGGCCAAATATGCTCGAGAATGTACCGTTTGCGGCAGTGGTAAAGGCTATCGCCCTTGGAGGAACGGGCTGATGCAAAGAATGCCGTACAAGAACTGTCTGGGTCCTTCTCTCTACTGCGTAGATGCAATAGGTCCCCTAGTGACCACTCCTCGAGGCAACAAACTCATACTCGTCTTCGCCGACTACTTTACCCGATGGGTCGAAGCGTTCCTAGTGGCCCGCTTAGACACTGTGACGTTCGTGGAGATAATGGCGAACGAGGTGATCTCAAGGCATGGAGTTCCCGAGAAGCTGTTGAGCGACCAAGTCTCCAGCTTCATATCGAGTTTAGCTCGGTCCTTCTACGAAACGCTCGGAATCAAGAAGTTATTTGATGCTGCTTATCACCCTCAGATTCAGGGCCTAGTCGAACGCTTCAATGGTACGCTGATTGGAATGCTAAAGATGTATGTCAACGAAGCTCAGAGCGACTGGGACTTGTATCTACCCCGAGTACTTTTCGCGTACCGTTCGTCTTACCACGAGGCTCTTAAAGACTCCCCTTTCTTCAGCCTGTATGGCCTAGACCCGGTTCTACCTCTAGACCTCGCGTTCCTTAGGACGAACAACGAGTGGAAGAGTAACGAAGTCGCCAGTTACCGCCGAAAACTGTTCCTATCACTTCGAGATACTAGACGCCTGGTGGAACGTCAACTCTTTAAGGCCCAGAGCAGACACGAACAACGGCTGAGTAACCAAGTGTATGTTAAGCTCAAGGAAGGAGACCCAGTATGGGTCTATCAGTACTTCCGGGCTTGTCGCGGAGAGAAGACCACGAAGAAGCTCGCTTTCGCGTGGCATGGCCCTTACCGTGTGATTGGGACTGTGGGGGAAAACGCCTATCGAGTGGCCATCCCGACCCACCCTAACCGAGTAGTGTCGTCAATCGCTTGAAGCGTTTCCAAGGGCGGTGGAGCAGACCATTCCCGTCCGAAGTACCTGAGGGAGTGCGGACGAGTCCTGGAACCGACGACGACGGTCCTTTGTCGGAAGGAGATCTCCCGTCTACTAGCTTTGTGGAGAGACTCTTGATTGGAGGAGAAGAAACAGCCCTGACTGGAGTTCCCTGCCCGGTGATCAACATAATTGCTAGACGCAAGAAGAGCCGAGAAGAACAGTTCCTAGTGTTGCTGGCCACCTATGAGACTCTTTGGAGGTCTCGGAACACTCTGTTGCCCACCTACGCTGCACTAATCAAGGCGTTTGAAGAAACCCGTCGTCGGGAGGAGGGCCTACCTGAATTACGTCGCAGTGCGCGGTTAGAATACGCTAACGCCGCTGTGGACGAAGAGGAACTACTCTTCTATGAGAGAAGAGTCGCGACGGACTGATCGATTGAGCCTGAGTAAACCCTCGACCCGTTTTCCTCGGAAGTGTTCTGAGGAACACTTCTTACTGTACTCTGTATATTTTTGGATTCAACGTTGCGAGTGACTACTCTACTATCTGCAGAAAAGTAAAACCGCGGTTCCTAGATGAAGGCCAAAAACGATAAATGATGGATGAATCGCGGATGAAAGGCAAAAAGAATCTTTGAGAACTACACTACTACTCCGACACTCGTTCAAAAGGGACGGTAGAAGCTCGGAGCATCGAACGTCTACGGGTTGACGACAACGTTGAGGTTTTATACGACTTTCAAGCGGCCGACCCTGACTTACTGAAAAACTGTACCAAAGACTACCCTGAAGCGTTCCCGTCGGACCTATCTGTCGAGTTGATGAACAACGAAGCTACTATGGTTCATATAATGAGGCAGCGTGGTGAGCCCGTTCGCCGAGGACGGCAAACGACAAGTCGGGGATGATGTCCTGTACCCGGGAACGAGAGGGGCATTCCAGGCGTCCTGCGGCTAAGATGACCCGAGGTCATGTGGCGATTCCTCGCCCATCCGTCCCGTCAGGTCGGTACCCGCTGGACGCGGCGACTTGCGTGCCCCCTGTCGAGCCCGTTAGAGTTGCCCTATAGGCGTTAATGCGTAGAACAGAGAATGGTTAGCAATTTTCACGTTTGCAGAAGCAGCGAGAGTTTTACCCTGAATAGGGTGGATGGCTGCCACAGCTTGCCGGACGCGTGAATGTGTTGGTACGAGAACAGGTGAACAGCAGTAGAAAAATCGGAGCGATGGTGCGGGATTAGTCAACCCACTATATATATGCTGGAAATAAACATATTGTTTAAGAGGCCATAGACTAACGATTAATGGATGTAGACGTGAAAAGTAGTCTTCTTTTTTCTTTAGCTTCCACAAATTCGTTAGCAGAGCACTACCAGCCCACTAATCTCGTTCTGATATAGGAAGCCGCGAAGTGCTGATATCACAGCTTACCACAGTGCGCGCTGTCTGTCTCTCCATACACGAACCGGGGATAAGATGGAAAAGAAACGATTGATTGAGCGAATCCATGAACAGGCAGATTATGTATAATATATTTGTTGATTGATTCGGTAATCTAACAGCTTTGCCAATACATCGACCATTTCGGAACTTGCCCGTTGCCCTCGTCCTACTTAGCTACAAGCCATGATGATCATCACGCTTGGAAGCTAAGATGGCATCAAGAACTTTGCGTACGATTTGAGCTGGATGCATATATCGCACTTGCAGATGCTGCGGCTGCGGCTGCGAAGCAGGCGCAGGATGCGTCAAGTGACTTTGACTCATGCCGATGAACTCACATCCAAGATATAATGATCTTATCTTAACAAAGCAACATTTATGCGGAATCCGCAATAAAGTAACTGTTGCAGATTACCGGTATACTGATTCTGACTATGGTTTTGACGTTGGTGTGAGACGTAAGTAGATAAAGAAGGTAAGGAGGGCGAGAAGGATCAGTTGATAATTGGTTAAGAAGTAGTTAAGAATACAAGAAGTGTCTAAAGGTGGCTTTTGCCGCCCAGTGACCATGTCGACTTGCATCGACTTGGCTCCTACTCTGCATGTGCTAGAGCTACCGATCTGTAGTGATCGTGTAGCTTACAAGTGTAACAAACCGCTTTAAAGTTTTAATGCTCGATACTTACCTATCCCAGCCTTCGCGAAGCCCTACAGTCGTAATGATAGAGCCCTTTGATGCACTGGCAATGAACACGATATTATTTTTTAAAGTTTCTTCAATATGGGACAATCAATGAAGTAGAACTAATTCCTTCGTAGCGCTCCGAGCCGTAGGTGATATCACCCAACATCTTTGACTCGAAGCGTTGCGGCACATCGCTATTTTAGGCCTTGTAGTCGCCCTTCACATTTAGCTTGAACGGCTTGATGGGGGCGAGTTGATGAGGACCTTGGTGTACTCAGTCATCTCGCCGTCGCTGTAGCGGCCAAGAGGAGTCATGTTACCTAGGGGGCGCCACGGGTCACTGGGGTCTCGGTGGCCGTTTGGTTGGCTTGCCGGCGGCTGACAAGGATTGTCAACTGGCACAGATTCTTCTTTGTTCGTTGATGAAAGTGTGTGCATACCTTAATAACATTTGGAAAAAAGGACGGCCACCCGAAAATCCCAGCCGATGAGCGGATCAGTCGCTCAGTATCACTGTGCGACAGTGTTGCGTCATTGCTCAAGCTCGGACTTACTGCCACTGGGGTCGAAGCTTGATCTCGATTGGTCTAAATTTCAGAGCTCGTGTCTGGAACACCAGTTGCCACGTCAGTCGCGGGCTGCGCCCTGATTGGGCTCATAACCAGTGGTGACGTAGGGTTCGTCACGGGAGGATTGCTCTCCATGTGTCGATCACTTCTAAGAATAGGTGTCATTTAAATGCAAATGCACTTGAAGATCAACTTTAGGAAAGTGATCAAAGGAAATGTGTAAACACGTATGTAGCGGGCAAAACGCCGCGACAGGACCGCGGTGTCTGGTGAGGGTGAGCCACCGGCGTCAAAACGCAAAGTGAGGGAGCAACCTCCACCAGAACACCGCTGTTCCGCAAAAGGTAGATTAGTATACAAATAACAAATATATCAATACTAGAGCCTAGTAAAACGCTCTCTCATTGAGCACACCATCTTGGCAGCGCACAGCCAACGATGTTCTTGTGCCTACAGTCCTTGGTGTAGTACGCTGTTATTGCACACATGGGTACGCAGTGTAGCCGGCTGTAGTGCATATGTAAGCTGCACTGCCAGGCGCATGAGTGTCCTTGGGATGTGTTTTGCAGACACTGTCAGTGGACGGTGGCTCGTCGACGGGGCATTGGACACTGGCAGACTGCACTGCACTGGCACTTGACACGCAGGTAAGTACACAAGCTCACACCTCACGGCCTCGACTTGTCTTGCAAGATCTGTTTGATCGCTCCAAGCTGCGCTCGCTCGTCGCCACGATCGCACATTGGATGTCTAGCAGGAATACCGACATTGACGAAGACAGTGGTGCATCAAATATAGTAAAAAAATACCGAATGTACTCCACTAAGTACGCGCATAACAAATGCATACTTGCTGCATTTTGAGGTTATATCTTACGTTTTATATGCCTGGTATTTTTGCATTCGGGGGTTCATTCTGTTGAACACAAAACACCTGATTTGCACGACGTTTTCCGTAGAAGGACAAATTCTTGCTTCAAATGATATCTGCCATCATGAGTGTTTTCGGTGGTACTAGTCATTCGGTGGCGTAATCGCCATATCAGTTTCGCTAAAATCCATCGAGTTGCTCACTTGACCTTATCGCTCCAGGTCACCACCACCCATGAAGAACTTGTTGCAGCTTTCAGGTGCGCCTATATCAGAACTCCAGCAGCATTGCACAGCCTTACCTAACCTTATCTTCGCAGTGGTGTTGCTGGCTGGGACGCTAGTACCGCTCATATGGTACACGACCCTCATGCCCCGCTGGTTGTCGCAGTCGGGCGAGCGTAACTCCACCGTCTACTACTCACAAGGCATGGGGCTCTGGCTGAACTACACGGAACACGTAGGTGACCCGAGATTCGACCCTGGGAACTCGCTGTGGGTGCCGCCCCAAGAGAGCGGGGCGGATTCCTACAGTGTGCAATGGTACGTCGTGCCCAGCCTTGAACTCTGTGTGTACTACTGTACTCATGCTATTTCTTTGCTATTCCTACAGTACTGCCCAGAAGTCCTTTTGCGCCAATGCAGTGGGAGAGTTGCACAAGCAATATTGCCAAGTGATGAAGGTGTATTGCGGGACAGCCATGACGTTTCTTCAGCTGATAATGTCCATGGTGGCGGGGTGCGGCGTGGTGGTGGCGATGTGGGCCGTTCATCTGATAACTACCCGGCACTGTACCATCGCAGACAAGTACCTTATGCACTTGTGTGTGCTCAATGGCATCGGCTGTCTAATAGCTGCCATGGTCTGGTACTTTTTCGTTTTTCAACGCATCATCGACTCGCCCTTCTACAAAGACCAATTCAACCGCTGCTCGGAGAACGACTCGGGCCGCACGTGTTGGCAGATGGGACTTTGTGTGTATTTCTTGATCGCTGGAGGCGTGCTGTACCCGGTTCTGGCTGTGCTGGTGATTACGCACGTGACGAACAAGTTTAGACGCTTCCAGCAGCTTCTGCGTCGGATGTACGAGACGGCAACAGTGGTGGAAGTTCCAGTTCCGGTGGCGGATATGAAGTCTCAGGTGCTGTCAAGTAGAAGAAATGAGACGCTAGAGTCGGCGGAGGTGGCGCTTGATGTAGAGGAATATCTTGAGTCGACCAAGCTGGCACCGCTAAAGAAACACCCCTCCGCTGTATTATCGCAAGATGTTTCCACAGAAGGTACTAAAGGCGAAGCGGATAATAACAAGTAATTAGTGGACAGCTTATAATAACAACTATTCTGGGGATATTACTCAGCCTTCGGGTATCAACGCAATTTGTTTTAGCAAAGACTAATAAAAGATTAAAGACAAAAGCATATTTTGTAAAAATTCAAGAGCTTAGTTAATTAAAGGCACATACTGCAGTAGAACATATTTTACGTTCCGTCAATACAATTGTTATTTGTCATCGTGGATTAAAGTTGACGACTTTACGTGAAGTTTGTCGATAACTAATAATTTCTCATACAGAATACAAGTACCATTGATACAATTATTGGATTTTTGTTTTCGAGCAATCCATACTCCTCATGGTTTGGAATGGTAAAATGGCTGTAGGAGTCACCCTGAGTCCCATAGTAGCGGTCTTTTTACGGATTGGTTATTGGCTGGAGAAACGTTTCACCATTTCTCGCTTGTTTAACGTTGATTTCCATGTATTCTTCGCCCCTACGTTTTCATAACCTACTGTTTTGTTTATAAATGATAATTTAGCAAAAAAAATCTGTTTCAATGAGTCAGACTCATTAAGTGTGAGCATTGCACTCTTTATTGTTGAGTATGTGTTGCTCTGCGGTAGTACACAAATACAAACTGCACTTACGCTTATAAATCCTCACGGGAAAACACACCGCTTGCCACGTTTCATTCGCTACACTGCCAAGTCGACGACGATCTTTACTTTTATAGCACATCAGCCGTATGAATGTTCTTAAACTTGACAAATGCAGACTATAAATATTGTAAACTTGGGAACAAATATATTATTAACTGTATTTAACCGCGAAGTAATAATAGCATCATGACCAAAACGGCTTTTTGGCATCGATAGAGGCACTCGCTCCAAGATCCAGGTAAGAAGGGCAGACGAACCCAACCGGCAAGCCTCGTGAAATGGGAGAACAATGAAAGCTTTTAAAGACCTCAACATTGTTCTCGCTCTGCATTGAAAACTCGAAGTGAATCTGCGACGGCCACCACTGTAATCCAGATATGAATTACAGGCATCTATTGTTATTTTAATCTCTTTAAAAGAAATTTTATTCCTTCTTCCCAATTCAGAGCAGAGCATGGCAAATATTACACATGCACATGCATTTCTGTATCATTCAGAACCATCTTTTGTAGCCACTTTTGATCTCGTATGTGCACGTATCTTCACTTGTCAGGTAGTTTCTGCGCTCGTATTTGACGTAGAGCTCGCCCGATGGCAAGTGCTCGTAATAGATCCCGCCAAAGTCGATTTTGACACTTTTTTCGTCCGGTTGATCAGCCATCTTCTTTACCTGGCTGTTAAAACAGTCTTCCCGAGGCAATACGCTCAGCAACTTGACGGTGTGGCAGCCACTGATGACACACCCAGGCTGAGTGAACGTCTCCAAATTAACAACCGCTGACAATTTGGCTGGACGCTCAGCCGACTGCATCACCAGCTTAGCGTCTGCCGACACGTTTACAGGCACCACATTGTAGCCATATTTCACGTGGCTCACGCAGCCCACAGATCCGTTGGCGCAGCGCTCAGCGGCATGTGGATCCAGAACCCACTCGAATGACGACTCAGGTGTCGAGCGACGCGAATCGGTTGCGCTACAGGTGGGGACCAGCGAGGCCAGGATAAGCAAGAGAAAGCGAACCGGCATGATTCGATCTTGGTTTTTCTGATTTTCTAACAAAATGTAAAGGATATAAATTGCAATGTATTATATTAATAACAGTAAGTTATTGCTATTGTAAGTATTACATTTACAGCTAGTATTCTCCAGGGCGGGACTCCCATATCACTTTTACTTAGCTTTTTTTTTTAACCCTGGCAGTGTTCAAACACCGGGGTTTTACCTCTTAGGCAGGCGTCGATTTGGTTATATCTATTACTATATCATGTATAGTGTTTTTTTTTACCAAGTTAATAAACGGGTAATAACTTACCGCGGTAGTTTAAACAGTTAATAGGGAATGGTATTAACTATTTGGGTCGTTTTTTTGCACATATTAAATTTTGTTGGCAACTCACATTTTTATCTTTATACTTGCGAGGCGCCACGTCAGCCTGAGCAATGCGGCGGCTAGAATGCGACCCCGTGGAAGCCTGAAGCAGCCCGAAATGGATGTCCCCTGGTACAGCGTCAGCGGTAGCTGCATCGTGTACCTAATATCATAAAAAGTCGCGGGTGCGACCCTGTCAGCTTGCTGTAGGAGCTGGACCCGTATTATCGCTCTTGGGTGGGGCTGCCACGCTGTGGTGCAGGATTCAAGATAGGCAACCGGCTCTTGATATGCTTAGGCCGGCAAGAATCTCCCGAAAAAGATGAAGGAATGTCTTAATGGAAAAAGTAATCACTATGGCGCGGCATCACGATGTGGTATTTCTTGGTGATACAAGCGGGCGGCAAGAAGACCCGTCGTCACTCCATCGAAAATATGCCTCTTGTATGAATGTAGTACGATCCGTACTGTACGAACAAAGATCTATGATGCGCTACGAGCTATACCAACCTGATGCTATCCAAGTAGCAGATAGAGACATTGCTTAGCGAGACCGCCAACACTATAAGTGCTGAAGTCGGCAACAATACTCATCCCTACAGTAGCCAAACAGCAGATCAATAACAAAATTATCGTAGTACTAAGCAGCTTGCAGCTGGAGCAAGACGCTGTGAGCTACCTACAAAACTGAAAGATCAAGTGACGAATAAATGAGGACTAACAAGAGGCAATGATCAGACGTTGGACTCAAGCTCCCATATTTCCTTTTTAGTTTAGCCATCCAAACGCGACCCAAGACGGCTAAAACCGCTTCAGGAGAAGAATCCTCAATCTGCCTGGTGTAACGCTGCTGATCCACGAGGTTGGCTGCTGATTGACTAATTTCTTCGCGTGGAGTGGCATTGACCCTTGTAGTGAGATGTTGAGGCAAATGCTCAGAAATTAGCTCACTTCGCTGATGTGGACGCATTATTTGGTATTCGTCTGCGGGCGTGGACATATTTCCACTGCGCTCTGACGGCGTGGTTGAATCAGCTCGCGATAGTTGCTTGGAGAAAACCTTGGGGAAAAAGGACTGCTTGACGATGCGAACAACGTGCGTCTTGCTGGTTGTGGCTCACTTGTGGATGGTTGTGGCCCGCGTGGACTTGAGCTGCGAGGGCTTCGTCGTGTACGACGGGATGATGTAGTAGTCGATTGGTGTCCGTGTGAGCTTGAGCTGCAAAGGCTTCGTCTTGTACGACGGGATGTTGTTGTAGACGTTCGCCGTACATGAGGCGTTGGCGTCCTAATACTTCTTGGTGCATCTCGATCTAAATACCTAGTAGGTGGCGAAGTATTGACATCGTGTCTCGCGACGACGCGGGCACCATTCATACGGCTCCTGTGTGCTGCTGAAGGTGACTCGTCGCCATTTTTGCTCGCATCGTCACTTACTTCGCTATTACTCGCATCTTGCTCAACTTCCATATAGTGAATACAGCTTGTGGCATCCTTGTCTCCCGAATTTGAATACACAAACGCCAGTTTCTCGACTCGCTCGGGTTTTAACCGGTTCCGTCGTTTGCTGTGAATAAAAGAATGAGCACTCCAGGAGCGTTCGCTTGCTGCAGAGGACGTCGGAATGCTAAGCACACGGGTAGCAAGCGTGTACAATACGACGAGCTTCTTCCGGTAAAGAAGCCACCAATCCAAAGGCGCATCCACAGCATTTTCGGCGTGCTCCTCAGGACTCCAACTCTCCTTCATCCGTACAAATCGTAGAACCTCCTGCCGAAACGCCTGAGCACTCACACCCGAAGGTAATCCGACACGCAAAGCGAGTGCGACACATGCCTTAACGGCCTTGATTAAGTCTGAATCCTCAAATTCAGCTATATGCTTCGACGGATCCAACAAAAACGCTGCCAAAACCGACTCCCGCTGTAGCATTCTCCATCGAGACCGAATTTGTCCGCGAATAGTAGTGAGAACGCCTTCGGCTACGTCATCTGTCGTCATGGCGTAGATGCTGTTGTATTGCAAGCCGCGAAAATAATGATAAACCATAGATAGATAGCAACCATCCTTCTCGAGAGCCCCTAGAGCCTTAGTTACTGGTTCAACCAGTCGTAATACGGTACGAGCTCTAGTCCAAAAGTGGCTGTCCGCCAGTATTTCCTGTACATGTTGTAGCTTCGCTGCAGCATTTCCGTAGCGATCCAGGAGACTGTCGTTTCGGAAGACAGTACGTAGCACTTCTTCATTCTTCACGACACTAGAGATGCAATTGGTGCTAGAGTACCAGCGTGTGGAAACAGGAAGTACCAATGATCGTCGATGCTGGCGCGAGCCGATTCTCTGTCGCTGCTTCGACCTAAAGTAATAGAGAAGAGCTGGTCGTTTCCGGACAAATTTGGTAATGGCAACCGCTTTGTTGAGGACGTCTCTCATGAACTCAATACCGAACATATCCTTCAGCAGCAAGTTGAGCGTGTGAGCCGAGCATCCATTGCACGTCAGAGATGGAATTCTTTTCACGAGTATTTCCCATGACTTACGCATGTTGGCAGCATTATCCGTGACGACCGCAGCGACAGCCCCCTTTCCAACTATTTCTTCGACTTCTTTGATTACTTTTGCCAATGCAGATGTCATATACATCCCGGTGTGCCGGTCTTCGCCCGTTCGAATGGAGCACCAAAATATTGGACGCATAAACGGCGACGTGATCATGAAATTGACGATGCTCTCGCTATTTGGGTCCGACCAACCGTCGGTAACCACAGTAACGTATGTTTGACTTCGTAGCACCAGCTCGACATTAGCTCGTTCTTCGCGATAAGCATCATCCAGTAGTGCGCTAGCGAGATCCTGACGTGATGGTAGCGGCATCCCGGGACAATACTTTGTCAAAATATGCCGCATCTTCGGGTTTTCGACCACACGGAAGGGAATTGCAGACGAATAAAAGGCAGAAGCGACCTCGTCATGAAAAGCCCTGATCTCACTCTTCGTGTAGCGTCGAGGTACTACCGCTCGCGTTTCTTCGCCTTCACTTCGAGCTCGCTTGTGTTGACGGGTTTCACTCTCGCCATCTCGGGATCGCTTGGCTGGAGTTGGCGGATATCGGGAACGAACGTTGTTAGGAGCCTTATGGCAGCGACGAATGTGAGGGCGAAGATTCTTTTTCGGTTGGGCATGACGAATAATTTTCGCGCAGTATTTACACTGGACGTCAGGATGTTTTTTCTTCGGTGTCGACCACCTTGGAACAACCACATCAAACTCGCTCCAAACACTATTTTGTGGACGTCCTTGCTCACTGATTCGGGGCAGAGTACTGGCGTCATTAGGCTCTCTTGCGTCTGTGTCGTGGTCCATGGTTCGCTATCGTCGGTCTCACAATGCTCTTTACCGCAAATAAAATTATGAAATGGTAGTGAGGAGGACGGAGTACGGCTTCTCGAGGATGGAGGACCGTAGATACGTCTATGTAGAGGACCAGGGGGGCCAACAAAGCGTGTTGTTCGAGCAGACCACCACGCAAGACAGCAACAGCGCGACCAAAACATTTTGGCCGCCACGTCAGATTTCAACAACGC
Source organism: Phytophthora betacei (assembly GCA_011320135.1). Taxonomy (NCBI): domain Eukaryota; phylum Oomycota; class Peronosporomycetes; order Peronosporales; family Peronosporaceae; genus Phytophthora; species Phytophthora betacei. Next base: position 112,144 of record JAANHX010000678.1, on the reverse strand, counting down.
TATCCGAACATTTCTGACGCATTAGTAGTACACAAAGTTATTAACGGTACTAACTGGTATTAGGGGGTTGATTAACGGTAAAAGGTATTAACTCGGTAGTGGTTTTAACCAACACTAATCATGTAGCGTTTTCTGCTGCCCTTGGGCTAAAATATTAGGTTATCGGAAGTAAATACTTGTGCCGACAAGGGTAACTTTATTATAACTGGGACCTGGTCACCTGGTTTTATGCTCCGCCAACATCTGTAAAGAACAATACCACGAGAAAATAGGAGAAACACACGCCCATCGCTGGGATAACACACACGGGGCTGGGCGACGTGGGTGCCATAGCCGCGGGGCCAACTTAGGTGAGCGGGTGCGAGGCGCGTAGCCGCAGCAAACCCGCGCGGAGAGCCCGCGAAGCAAGGCCGCGCGGTATTTTGCGGAGATGGGCCTAGCGCTGAGCTCACCAGCGAGCCGAGCACTACACTTTCCAGAACATTTTATCTCCATATTGCGAGCGCAGCGAACCGCGGGGGCGCCGAAGGGGCGCCCAGTCAAGCGAAGCGCGGCTGGTCCCTTTTCTGCTGTGACCTCTAATCGTCGATTATGTCTTATTGCGACACTCAGAAGGTCAAAACAATACAGAAGTCAAGTCAAATGATTTGCTGTGTGCTGAAACAGTAAATGCATGTGTTTGGTATGTTCTGTCCAATACCACAACACTGGACTTGTACTATTAATACTACTAAACATGGCTACCTAAAAACTACTGTTGTACTTCTAGTAATAGAAGTACCGGTTTAATAAATACTACTTCCTCTCGTTGGTAATAATTGCAACAGTCTCCCTAGTCAAGAACGTGGTTTTTCCTACAGACTCGCTTTAGAAGCGCTGATTGGCGGAATCGTCGCGGTGTGATCTCCTCTTTCCAACGCTGCTCAGACGCCAGAGTTATCGACGGAAATGTACCGCAGGCAGCTGGCCATTTCACAAATTTCAGCATCTTTAACACCAGACACTCCCCATTTTCAAGCCGCATGACCAACGCAGCCAACTCAACTGGGGCCACTTTGTGGCCAAACCTAGCGAACCGAGAACGCCAGGATGTCGTTCTCTTCATCCTCATGCACAGCGTGCGGGGGGAAACCTGACTGGGGTTGCTTGACCCGTGCATCTGACCATTTTGGCGTCGACAAGAGCACAATCAGCCGTGTTTGGTCCGCTCCGCACTGCTGGAGCAGATAGCCGACGTCCCTTTCAGACGCCGCATGACCTAAGACAGTTTAGCAAAAGAGGTGGGTGTGTCTCGTTCGGTCATTCGCGACGCGCTAAAGGAAGGTAAGCTGCTGCGGCACTTAAAGGTGTGGATAGTACAATGTTGCACTTATTTCGTCCCGGAGGAAGTACGTAGTACTGCAGTAGTTGTACAAACCTCGGAATTGCAGCTAGTACTGAAACTTAATTAGAAGCAGCTCGAAGAGCTACTACAGTCGTGCACCTCCAATTCGGCAGGGCGGACCATATCAACAGTGCCAGGGCATAAGTGCACAACGTAAAGCAAAAAACAAACGCAAATCCAGCGCACTGATATTTTATTTGTTAATTCAGTACCAAATTTACGCAAATCTACTGCCTAATCTTGGCGTCAGACGCGCGAATCGCGGGCGCACAACAGCGCTTCCGGTCGCGATAGGCGTCCGGCAAGGCGGCAACTTCCGCGGACCGCTTAAGAATACTCTGGACGGTAGTGCGCTTTACTGCTTGGGGGGTCTTAAAGTGCTCCGTTGCCCAACGAGCAAGTTCGGAGTGAGAGCATGCAGGATCTGACTTGTGCTTCTCGCACAGAGACTGCTTTTGTGGGACATGTAGGAGGAAGGGCGATGTCCCATTGTCTTTGGCGGTAAAAATCAAACTGTGTGTTTTTATGAAGACGTTCGATCCAAAATTTAAATTCAGATCGATGCGGCGTGTCATCCCTCGGCGAGGAGGGGAAACCCGTTGAGGTTAATTGCTAGGGTGGTGATGGGCAAAGGTAATTGCGCATCCGATTCGCGTAATCATAAAATCTGGCAGGGTATCGACTGATACCGGTGCCGAATTGGAGGTGCACGACTGTACATGTAGTACTACGTAGTAATTCGTGTACAGTAAAAGAATTCTAATGTATTGTACTGTTGTAAGTGCAAGGTAGTCGTTTTTGCCTGCCGTTCTTAATTAAGCCAACGCTGTAGCGCTCTTGCCGTGCAGTAAGCGTTCATCAGCTTTAGCTGATTCTCCTTCTTCGGGGTCAGTGTCACTGTGTTTGGCTACCTTCTCGTGTTCCTCAGCGGAGAGGCTTGCTAGCTTGCGAGAAATGCTCTGCGCCAACAGCTGTGACGGGTATTCCACTACATGGTACGAAATGGTCGCAAGCATAATCACCAGAGCAAAGATGGAGAAGGTCCTATCGTAGTAGTTGGCTTGGTACTTGATGGTCTTGGTGAAGATGACGAACACGTGCAGCAGATAGACGGAGAAACTGATCTTGCCTAAGTAGCGAAGCACCACCCACTCGAAGATTTCAGCCACAATTGACGGCTGAATCATCTCGATAACAATCAATAGTGACAACTTGACGCTCGTGAACGGCATGATGTACCGAGTGTCAGGCGGTAGTGGCATTCCCAGCCAGATGAAGAACAAACCGCGGAAAACAACACTAAGGTAGGCAGCAATCAGAACGGCTTCTGCAATTCGAAGTGCGATAACATGTAGAGTGAGGAATTTGAAGCCGCTAGACTTGATCCACATGTCCGTCTTCACGAAAATGACAGCAGCCATCGAGCCCGCAACAAACGTCGGAAGATGCGCGCTTAGAGGTTGACGATAGAAATTATCTCGAATCGTGTAAAGGCCCTCGTGGAAGACCCAGACGTAGAGCGGGATGAAGGACAACCACCAGAACCGCCCAATCTTGAGTACAGCGAGAACGAACGCAGGTAGGATGAAGTAGTACGAGATCTCAAGGGGTAGAGTCCACAGCAAATAGTGTCGATGTTCCGGGTGAAAAGTGAGAGTTTGGAACAAGTTAAAGTCCTCGGGCTTCTTCACCAAATAGTACTGCTTCTTGTACTCGAATGGCATCAGCCACAGCGCGATTGACAAGACAGCGAAAAGGGGGTACACCCGAAAGAAACGTTTCGAAAAGTAGTCGATCAGCGTGAACCCCCACTTCCGATACGATGCTGCCTCGGCTATCATCTTGATGCTTTTCTTCATAAAAATCATGGTCAACAGGAACGAAGATAGCACGAAAAAGGCATCCACACCGACGGCCCCCATGAAGATGTCGTGCATGTATCCAGAGTGCTGGGTCACCACAAATACGACCGCAGCCCCGCGTACTCCATCCAGGAACAGGATTTTGGTCACTGGCGACAAAGGGCGCTCGGCTGGCCTGTTCCGTGGGAATCCTTCTTCCGGTTTTGATTCGTTCTCGTTGGTCGTTTTCATATTGGACGCCTTCTCTTGAAGCGATACATTCTCTTTAGTCCCGTCGTTTGGATTGCATGCATCATGGCGTCAGGCGTCTGCAGTAAAACGATAGCTACAATGCCAGGACAAGTCGGAGTCAAAGTTCTGACCAGAACGCCGAAAGTCGATGAATGAACACTGGCGGCAAGCACAAGTATAGTCAACGCAGGCGATGAGGAAAAGGCTTAGCGCCTCTAATCAATGCAGGAAGGTTCAGATTTGCCGACAGCAATCATCTTGAGCGTTTAAGTAATTACGCGCGGAACAGCTCGGCAAACACGGTGAAAATACATGTACTGTACTTGTCTCGTCACCTGTTTTGCGGAATATACGGAGAGTTCAATTCCGAGATGCAAACAGCAGGGGGAAACGTGTGGCAGCCATTAAGTCTTTCATTATTGCAGTGCATGTATCATACAGCTGCTTATTTTTACTTTTATTAATATTGTGCGTTCTATTCGAAATTTCCGCGGGCGTCTGAGAGACACGACCAGCCCAATCGCGCACCCAATCGTGTAGCCTATCATACAGAATGCGTTTTGGCGCTAATACAGAATAATCCTCTGACTCGCCATTTTCATTCATGACAAGTGCGCGGAGTCTTCAGTGCGAGATGCGCTGTCACTTTAACTTCAACGTGTATCTGGTATCTTATTGGATAATAAAAACTGTTTTCATAATTTTGACCTCTAACAACGCAGCGTCGATTCGCCGTTCGCTTCGCGCCTTTCTCCGAATCGTCCCGCTTCGGCAAATTGGGGCGGAATTGACAATACTTGATACCATTATTACTTCGTATTATTTAATAAAACAGACGAACCCCTCTGTATTGATAGCCGCATTCTATAACTATATAGAGGAATCACAATTCGGAGCTGTACCCAAATACGGTACACACAGCACTGGTAGCCGGCGTTGAACTACGTAGTGACTCGACTGGTGCCGGCTTGCGGTGGCGATTGTCAATTCCCCGCTCAACACTGCAATGTCGCTTACGCCTTCGCCCACTAAGACCCCCACCCACGTCGCACAAAAGGCAAACGAATGGACTGTGACGATAGATCATTGAGCCAGGTCCAGCTTGGGTTGTGGGCTCCAAACGAGTTTCAGCTACAGCGCTCTTTATCACAGGCAACGCTTAGGAAATCCTGAAACAGGGACACCTACTCAAAGCCATAACATGCAAGCTTTGATTACAAAGTCGCGAGTTAGACTCAGAGCTCACAAATTGGGTCAGCTGGCGAAAAGATAAATAATAAAAAATGATTGCACTAGCAATGCGGATGGATCTGAACGTTTGCCACCACTGTTACCAATCTTCAATCGACCTTGACATAATGGATTTAATCAATAGTTAAGAATCTCTGAATAAAAATATCTGTCATTTTTGTATTACTATTCACTGATGAGAGGGAAGAGGTCAGTTTATCTTAAGTTTTTCTTCAGTTTTTTTTTCAGTTAGGGAGGGGAGTCATTAAAGCAACACTGGCAGTGTTGCTGATCAGTAACACTGGAAAATCCTTTCGTAAATTACGCGTAATTTACTTCTAGGAAGATCGCCTCCACGAAAGGTCGGATTCGCGAAAGGTCACATTTGTGGGTTCATCTTGAAAAGGCGGCTCATTTCGAAATCTTCCTGGCCGAGCTCAAGTCAATAGAACTCCGTAACCAAGTAAGCCCGATCGAGCTCATGTCTGACGGTAACTTCTAACAAGAAGATTGTGTGCGGAGTGAAGGACTGCGTGACTGCTGTAGCTGATCAGGTTGTTGCGAGGATGGGAAACTAACTTTGCTCGATCCTTCAGTCACCTCGGGCGAGGGCGAGCGAACGCGAGCGTGAGCCTCACTCTGACTATACACGCTCTGCAAACGCCCGTCGATCAGGCGGGGCTGTTGTAACGAGCGAGCGAAGCGAGCGCTGCAACCCGATATTTTTTTTCCTAAACACCGCGCCTGGCCGAAGCCGAGGACTTAGCGTAAGGAACGAGGGGGTGGGGCAGGCCGCGGAGCGGCGCCCCCCGAGCGAAGCGAGAGAGGGGCGGGCCCCCCGAAGTGGCGTCGCTAAGTCCGCAGGCGAGTGCCAACGCGCGAGTGGCTTGCCCACTTAAGGTACATGTATGATAAGTGTTTTGGTAGAAAAAAAGGGTTTTTAAATTGAAGCCATATAATTAAAACTTAAAATTCTAGTCTTGTGGCACTTGCTAGCGTCGCCTCACGTCACGATAACAGCGACCGATATTTCAAATGACCAAGACATGCGCAAATTGGAAAGCGACGTTAGCACGTACGTTCAAGCGTTGCAATTAGAGACCAACTTGGTATCACGCTGAGACTATATCTTTTAACAATGTACTTGAAGCGGAGTGTGCGGCCGTCATCGCGGTATATAAACTGCTCGACGTTGTTGAGGTTGACGGCGGCGGGGCGGCCACTGCCCGACACGAAGAAGTCGGCCGTGAGACTCGGACGCAGGTGCAAGAAGTTACGGAACTCCGTGTCGTTCTCCACCAATTTGCCACTGGGCAGAGTAACGTCGTTGAGCGACACCGAGTAGCCCTCCGAGAACAGCAAACTCGTGTCGACGCCCGAGATGGGGCTACGCACCTCAGCCAGCTTTGGTTATCGCGGTTGATGCCCTTGGGGTCGTGGGGGTCGTGCAGCACACCCGAGCCGTCCACAACGGCGATCGTGTCCTCCTGCGGACTCAATTTGATCTCGTTGCTGCCCAGATCGCCGTCGGGGCACCAGTCTGCACCTTGGTGATCGGCGCCTGCAGCTGGCGCTGGATGCCCAGCACGTACTCGCGCACACTGCGGGTGGTCATACCGTACACATCGTCCGGAATACCACCACGCGAGGCCGACTTGCCTGTGGTAATGGCCTTCCAGTACGATAGCCACGCGCCTTGGCGTGCGAGTTGGCCCAGTCCATGAGGTGGGCCGTGCCTTCATCGGGGTCCAGGAACAAGATGTCCTCTTCGGGTTCCTTCATGAGCATCAGGTCCAGCACGGCGTCAATGTACTTGCGGAAGGCCACGTCGGCCTTGTCCTGGTGGGTTTGGTTGAGCAGCACCACACCCTTGAAGCCACCCTCGGGGATGTTCTTGTTCTTGCGATGCTGCGTCGAGGCCAAGCCATAGCACTCGTCAAAGAGCGATGACGCGTTGTTCAGTTACACTTATGCGTGCGACGAGCGGAACATACGGATACCACCGCGAGTGACGTCCAGGAAACGCACGTTGAAGCCGCGGAGCTCGGAGTCGATGACATAAATGATGGCGTACGGCTCATCCGGGAACTCAATCTTGCTGAGGAACTTGCCATCCAGGCGGAAGGAGAGCGCGGCCTTGTCGTTGGCGAAGAAGTTGGTCTTGCTGATGTGTTTGTTGAAGATGTCGAGCAGCGAGAAGATCTGCAGCGCCTGTCCGACCACGATGGACTTGCGTAGCGTCGACCGCGTGGCGCTCGTGTCCACCTCGGGGCGCTTGCCGTCCTTGGTCGGCTTGTGCAGCGCCTGCAACTCGGCGTACAGGATCTTGACGATTTCGACCGAGCTCAAAATGTGGTCCAGGATCTGCGACTCCGTGTACGTGTTGATCTCCATGGTGGTGCGAGCTGCTCCAGACGAGCAAAGGCGTTCGGGTTACGGTCACGCAGAGCTCTCGGCGGTTGTCGGTGATCGCGACTCCTGGCAAGATCTCGGCGGCTGCTAGATTTGGTCATTTAAATATTTTACCGTAATAGATTTGTCAGTGTTACAGATCGGTAACACTGCCAGTGTTGCAATAACGCGTGCCGTTAGGGAGACCCTCTCAGTCACTATATTTGGACCGAATTTCTGTTGGGATATCAGTACAGAGAGGATCGTCATCTACAGTTTATGGGGATAAGCTCTGTATTACTGCTAAGTATGGCTATCAGCTTATAACACGTTGTGTTAAGATAGTAATGGAATACTTGCAACACAAGTTATTAATAAAAAGTAGTAATATAAATATGGTACGGTATGTAGTTTCATGGCCCACCTGGACAAAACACAGTGTACTGTACCATCCGATGATTCATCGGTTGGTCCGATGATCACTGCTGGAATCCAGCCTGGCTCAATGGGTAATCCGGTTGCGGAGAGCCAGTGCCTAAAAGTGACAATTTCAATGCTAATACACCGGTAAAGGTATTCTGGGGGTTGCAAACCCGGACCCCCGTATTAAAAAAAATGTACTGGAGAGTGCAAGGGTCCGTTCTCGTCGCTGGGCCCGCCTCACACCCGCTCACTCACTATACCGTCTTCCGAGTCAAATTGTATTAAAAATAATATTTTGTTTCTGCACCGGCAGGTCCCAACCTTGGCACTACCGGTATTTGGTACAAGTACTTGTACCGGTATTATATTACATATGAGAACTGTACAGTACATGTACTGTACATGTACTGTTGTACATTGTACATGTTGGAGAATGTCCGCCAGAGCGAAATCCGCGCATCCGCTGCGGACGATCGCTCGACAAAAGGGCCTGTTTCGCGCGACGCCAATAACAAATCAATAATTTGGAATTACTGTACATGTATTCATTAAATGACGACTTTACTGTTACATGTATCACGATATCCTAATAAAATGGACCAAAAGTGTACTTCATCGTAAATACCGCAATGCACATCTGTCTACAGTACCATTAAGCCGGAAAGAAAACAATCGCTATACAATGTATCTGCGGACAGAACATGCCAAACACATGTATTTACTGTTTCAGCACACAGCAAATCATTTGACTTGACTTCTGTATACTTTTGACCTTCTGAGTGTCGCAATAAGACATAATCGACGATTAGAGGTCACAGCAGAAAATGGACCAGCCGCGCTTCGCTGCGCTCGCAATATGGAGATAAAATGTTCTGGAAAGTGTAGTGCTCGGCTCGCTGGTGAGCTCAGCGCTGGGCCCGCCTCGCACCCGCTCACCTTAGTTGGCGCCGCGGCTATGGCACCCACGTCGCCCAGTGTAACGGGGTACAATCCAGTGTGCCCCATGTTACATAAAGAGTGACCCGTCACTCTTGTGGACACCTGGTACACGGTACCAGGTGCTCTCGGAACCAGTCAGTGCCTGACTACTTAGCTCCACTATAGGTAACCTCTAGTTTGTATGAGACCCAAGCTTATCTTACTTATAAATACATCAGTCTTAAATCTACTCCTCTAAGTAGCAAACCGTTCCCACTGAGGCCGGGAACACGTGGACTTACGTTCACTCGGGTAGTTAATACCCTTAAGCACTTCCTCTGTGCAAGGTGCTGTGTGACCCCGTCACACCCAGCCCCGTGTGTGTTATCCCAGCGATGGACGTGTGTTTCTCCTATTTTCTCGTATCTGCGTTTGGTCGCTACAGCAACACACTGGAACATGAAGACACCGGGCTCCAATCCACAGGATTATCCAGAAGCAATCCAAATCAATACCGGTACCAGGTTTAAGGGTTGTCTTCGGTGGACGCAATCATCACTCCTGGAACAAGCACAGCAAAGGCGCAAAACTCAGAAAGGGCCGATTCGGACTTAGCATGGATGATACTGTAGAGGTTTTTCTTTGTGAAGGATTTGTATTGCTGATACTGGTGAGAAGGCAATCAAAAAAATCTCTTGAATAATCCGCTTCGTATACGAAATACACCATGCTACATCTTTTCCGGTTCGCTGCGACGTGCAAAAGTAAATCATTGGGAAGAACTTGCATCGGCTATCCGAAAACCCAAAAACGAATACAGAAAATTTCTGTTTGTACAACGATCCTTAATATCGATAGTACTCATAGTATTGTCAAACAGAAATTTCCTTCATATCGATAGTACTCATAGTATTGTCACCGTGGATCGCGCTGCGCCTCCACGTATGTTTCCAACATCGAAAAAGAAGTGATACCAATACGAAATGGAAACAAATGTAGATCAGTCTCCCAGTTGGGGAGCAATCGTGCTCTCTTCGTGCTTTGTATCACAAAGTATCATCAAATCCTTGGGCTCGTCGGAAACGTTTACCAGAGTATCGTACATGTGTTGTCTACACAGATCTATCACGGGCTGCATGATATCTCTTCGATGAGCCTTGCGCCATCGTTTGGTGTGATTCTGCACCTGGGTCAATAGTGGAGGAGGTCCTTCTAGTGTCATACGGGATACCTTTTTGCATATAACTCCAAACAGCGCCACAGGGGTAATTGTCGAGTCTTCTTCAAGTCGTTCATCAATACACTTCTTCATGTTATCTGTCAAGACAGGAAGTTTTGATGTAGGTGACATGACTGATGTGTCCATCGTCGTATGGTCCCTGTCGACAGATACAGCAGCCAAATTGCCCTTCTCGCACGTTAAAACTCGGTATCGACACTGACATTTTATCTCATTCTCTATACATCTAGCGGAAGTGCACCTAGTTATAATTCTTTGCATGGTATGGCGTGTCATTAGAGACTCATCGTCATCAAATTTGCCGTGATCCAAGGTACATCGCTCTGGTGTATTTCTCTGACGACTTCGACTGGGCAGAGAATCCACAAATTCATCCAGTGAAACATCTTGATTGATGGCTGAGTTCCAGATTTCTACCCAAGGAATTCGCCTTACTCGTCGTGTATCGCCCACCTCACTCTTAAGTACAGCCGATTTGCGTTAGCAAACTAAAAGCACTCGATGTTATTAAGCGACTATGTTCATACCCCGGGTAGCGCCACCGTGGGCGGGTCGCTCATTGTAGTAGACGCCTCTTGAATATTCTGAAGTGAAGCGATGCGTCTCCTTGTGATCTATTATTGCGCTGATTTAAATGTACCAGTACGAAACGACCGAAATTGCATGCTTATATATAGCTTGCTGTAGTGGTGAAATCGTCCAAATCACTGGTGATTCATCCGAATAGAATGGTAGGTAGTCCCTCCCGATTTAATGGTTATGGATTCCCTTTCTCTGGCGATTGTATCAATATTCGTGGTGTTGGAGCACCTCACTCGTTCGACTGTTCTGGGCCATCGCATGGCTGCTGCGACTATGGCGGCGTCCGAGCAGCCTCCTACTGGCGAAGACGTATAGCAGCTTACACTAGCTTGCTGCGCAGCATTGCGTGCATTGAAAACACAACGTAGCGTGCAAATCGACAAGTTTCAAGTCCGAGAATGCGTCTACTGGCGCAAATGCCAGGTCGCTGTGAAGAATATAATGCACCGCCGCCCGTTCTTCTCGTTGAGACTACATGTCAATCTGTCGTATGCAGAAGCGCTGGGACAGATACGTGCCGCTCTAGAGTCTCCAGTATCGCAAACAGCTCCGGACTCACGTGGATGGCTAAGTAACGACCTGCTAAGCGGACAGAGTTCATATTGGTGCAGCTGTGAAGAGGGGTGTGATTACCAAGCCGCTAGAGGAGATGACAGCCACATTCAAAGAAAGAGAGTGGCCTTGATGCTGCCAGAAGCTGGTTGCGATGCTGTTCTTGTCACAGAAGAACGTGCTCACGGTGTTTTCGAAGTATGAAGAGTTGTTTAAGCAGTTGGAGAGGCAAATGCGAGTGTGGCAACAGTATAATACAGCGGTGAGAAGACTAGATCTGTGGATGAACTACTGCATGAATGTACAGAAGCTACTACAGTGTTGTGTGGAGTATGTGACCGGTATTTCTGCGCTTTTCCAGCGATATAAGAACATGGATGCGTGGATAGTCACTGATGAATTGAAAACTTACTGCTGGCTTCATGCACGCCTAGATCTGGAATCGCGGAGCTATGGTTTGCTGTATAGAGCTGGAAAGCGTGCTGCAAAGTAATGAAACGGCTCCATGTGGGGACTTCTACCTTATCATTCCGTGTTGACTCTGTAACGAGGCTGGTGGTGCTAACCGATACGATTCAAGCATACGTTCGGGCGTCTCCATCAATGTCTGCATGTTCGCGTCCCCGTTCGCCGCTTTGAAGGACGTCGCCAAGACCAAGTTGGCGCTCTCGATTCAATTAACCTCAAGTATCAAGATCTTCTCCTCTGTATTGCGGGTAGGGGCTGGCTTGTTAGGCACCGACTAGCTCATTACGGGACGCATTCTACACGATAAAGTTGGTGCCGCTCCGCACATACACGCTGAACCGCGAGGGAAAAATGCACTCAAGCTTGAGCAATCAAACACTCTATCCGATCAAAGGTGGTTTGGCCACAAACAACAAAAAGTTTTCCGGGAAAATGGAACGGCTACCAAACACATTGACAATGGTTGTATTGTGGGTGCACGTACACCACCACGATAACTGGCAACTTACGCAAAACCTACAATTTTGGTTTATGCATTCAGTTGTCAGCTACGAGCGACGCTAGGCTTGTCTTTCGGGACCGAATTCCAGACAGCCTCTTCTCTTGGGGAAAGTTTGTGTCATTGTTCTGGGGGTAAGGCTGTCGGCTTGGCGCTGGAATTGGATCTACATGTCACCCGATCCTTGGCGTTGTAAATGGCATGGGGAAATCTTCATTTTCATGCCTGGTATTTTCATTGTCACCGGTTCTTTCCGTATTGGGGTCAGCATTTACGATGCTACTAGAAGAAGTGGAGATTCTTTGCGTATTCAATATACTTTCCCACATTTCAACTGTGGCTTCATCTCCGTACTCTTAATGTCCTCCCAGTCGAAATGCTCAAGATACTCGTCTAGCTGCCTGTTGTTAAGAGCAACTGCATCGAGTTCCCCAGCCAAATTTTCGATGGTGTTATCATGAGAAGGAGCCGCTTGTTGTCGAATTTCACCATTTGCGCGTGCATCAGTGGGCGGAGCTGGCGAAGTAGCTCGAGTTAACGCAGAGGTATGACGCAGTGGGGTTGCGACGGACCATTGACTAACTCTGTCACCAGAATTAGCTTCAACTTCGCCCAAAACAGGAAATAAAACGCGTGCCAACGGTAGGGGCTGATTTTGGACTGGAGGATGTGGATGAGGAGATTCATTACCACCTTGGCCTTCAGGAGCAGACGTTCGCGTAACAGCAGGTGTTGGTGGGGCAGATCGATTCAAGGCCGGTGTCGGGCTAGCCGGTGTTGTCTGAGCAGAGTTTAGCGGCGTGGCAATGCGCTGTCGTTCTCGAGGGTCAACTGTTCGAAGCAGTTTTTTAGAGTTTACTGACTTCGCTTTCTCGCAGCGGCTTTTTTTTCACGAACGTATTGGCGCATTATCTGGTGCTTCATGGGTTTTCAACTGCCATTCGACTTCGCTTCGGGGTCTGAATCAGCGCCAGCTCACTGAATAAACGCTCACATGCTGCCGTGTTAACGGCAATGGACAATATTGTGAGAGCAAGCAGAGGCAGTTTGCAGTTCTTTTTCGTATTTTTCTCGTACTCCCAAAACGTCGACACAGCATCACCGTTGAAGTCAGTAGAGCGTGAAGATGTTTAAATTCCCTGAATCAAATCGAACATTTCACCGCGTAGCCCACTGTCATCGTCATTTACAAAGCGACGAAAGCAATATTGGGCAATTTGACACACATCGTCCATTTCAGTAATCACAGTTGGAGATAGACTTCGTGCTTCTACGACATACTCAGGATGAAGAAAGAACCCTAATATAAAGAGGGGTTGCTCACAGGCATTCCGTCGAGCTTCCACTAAATCTGTGATAGAATCACCCAGCTCTGTCGACGCAAACCCACGATAGATATCCATAAATGCGATAACCACATCGGCTCCGGTATTTTTGTCCCTTTGGAGACGAAATGAAGCAGTACACAATGGTCTTAAAGTTTCTCTGCCATCTCCAACTTCGTCCAGGACTCAGCATCCCCTAAAACACGAATTCTGTCCGTGAGATCCGGGCTGCTCCGATATGTGAAGGCCATATCTTCTTCGCGGAGCGCGTACACGAAGTACCGAAGCAAAACAAGCCTGCATAGAGTTCCACCTAGTTTCACACATCGTGAAAACAGCGAAACTATCACCACATCGCTTGCGCATTGATTTAGCAGCCCGAATCCGCAATTTAGCAGTAGAAGTGCTCAGAAAACTCGCAACTCCTGCACCTTCTTCGGATAAACTCCGATTTTAAATCAGCTTTCACCAGGTTGTTGATATCGTGTGCGAAGCAATGTAAAAAGGCGATATTTGGGAAGCGCGGTGTCAATATACGGCGTGCACGACTACATTGGCCGGCACAGTCAGTCACAACTGCACCTACTTTCCACTCTGATGCCAAAAGCTCGTCAATCACCCCTTCCATCTGCTCGGCAATTGCAAGACCGTCATGTCGATCACCAGTAGCTTTTAAATCGTAAGTCAAAATCCGTCCAAACAATGCAATTACACATCCCAGTACATGCAGCTTTGCAATCGTTTCGCACACGTCCGACAAGAAGTTTACCCTTCCGCCACTTCGGTTCTGAATCGCTCGAGCACTGTCACGTTGCTCCATCGAGTGCAACTCAGCGTTTTCATTTAATACTCGACCGCTTAATACATGGTGATGTGGAATGGTTTCAATTCCTCCACAACGAGCATTCAAAAATACTAACAAGCGTCTTAGCGACATTAACTCCACAAACGAGTCAGGAAGCAAGGCTTCTGCTTAAAATTCCAGCAACAATCGCCAAAATATCATTTTCTCAGCTGCACTAAATTCTGGAGGTGGCGTGCATTGTTGCTTGGCACCATCGTGTTGACCCATGTACGAGCCACCCTCGCTCTGAAACGCGTTCCCGGTGGCCCCGGAGCTGTACAAGCAGTCCGCCAAGTGCTTTTGTCGGGCTTCTTTGCGTCCATAGACATGAGTCGGGAGCGGTATCATCGATCGGACTTTGACATGAGCTGCGTAGCACTATTTACACACCGCCCACCACATGGTCTTGTTGCACCGCTCATTTAAGCAGTAAAAATTGGTGCTGAGGGTGCTAAAAGGGCGTCCACGTTTGGCTGGGCCCAATGCATTCTGCAGTCCAGGAAGTAGATCCATGAGAGCGTTGTAGCTTGCCCCACAGGTGCAGCAGTGACAATAAATTGCAAACGTGCGAGCTTTAGCTTCAACAAAATCTTTTTACGTCAACAATGTTAAAATGGTGTGTAAAAATGTTTTTAATACCGTATCAAATCCTTTTTACGTGAAAATGTGAAAGCAAAAATGCCAACACTGCCCCAAACCCCGGTACTGGCTGAAGTAAGGATCGAAAGTGGAACCAACCGAGGTCCTGATACGGCATACAAATCTCAAGACAGAGTAGTGTTTGTAGTCATGTCATCCCCGGCTTCGCCGGACCCAGGCTGGGGGCCACCTGACAGGCCCTCTCGTGAGAGTGAAGGAGATGTAAGGTCGGACGTCTTGATGACTATGCGAGATCCACAACATCAAGCGATTGAATCTCATGCATGCGATAGGCAGCGAACTGACCAGCTAAACTGCAGTAATGCGACGGAGAAGCCTTACGCAGCCCCCAAGGACACGCCGTCAGTTGATGGGTGTCCACCGGAGCAGCCCTCGGTCGGAACGTCTAGGTCAGCGGCAGCAACGGATCTGGAAGTAAGGCATCAGCTCCGGTTGACAGACTTGCAGAAGTCCTGGATCAATCCCTGAGGGATGCAGCTATAGTACGACCAAAGCTCCAGGTTTAGCTCGATTTAATCACGCGACGCTTTGAGCGAAGCGAATGTACCCGAAAAGCTCCGTCAAAATAGAGTCTTCGTCTTATGCGGCGCAAAACCTCCTAAAGTTAAGCACGTCGGAACAAGAACGATTACTAGATCTCTTCTACGGAATTGTGGTGAAGCGAGTAGGGCATTGGTCCGAGTGGCAGTAATTGATGGACGAATCATGTCCAAGAATGTACCGCTCGAGTCAATCGCTCTTCAACATCCTGGCGAAGATATTTGGATGTTTTACGATACAAGCAGCTGAGGCTCATGCACCGGTATTCACGCAATGGGTCCAAAAGGTGAAATGAGCGGAGGCAGATACTGAACCTCGTCACCCAGGATTTAAATCTTTCATGTTCCACCTCTCGATCTATTCAAGCGCCGAAATCCCACGTCCCCGAGCCGTCTGTGAGCGACAATTTGGAAAGCACAGAGCGGTTCATTTGGATGTATGCACTGATGATGAATGGTAGGTCTTGGAAGGATTGGCTGATGGCAGCATAGTATGCCGTAGTCTACCGCTGTTTATCAACTGTGTCATGGACACTGCTGAAACGTGCGGTTCATAACAACGATTTGAGTCCAAGCTGAGGGTAAGCTGATTATGGATATGGACCGGGAAGCGCCACTTCGGGAAGTGTTTCGGAGTACGCGTAATCTCTTAAAGAAACGAAGTAGGCAGCAGCCACTGTGAGAAACATGTACAGTGACTCGCCCTTTTGACGATGTTAGCGACGGTGAAAGCTTTAAGTTACGACCGTATTCGTCGCGAGACTCACCTCCATTTCTTTACACGAGCGATGGCGACAATTTTCATCATCTCGATTATGTGCCATATTCATTCTCCACTCGATCAGAATGCGTATGTGACCAAATCTACTATTTCAAGCGAGCCCGCCTGAGAACGTCAGCGAAGAAAGAATGGAATCGCCCAATCGCCGATATCTCCTTCGCTGAAGTCCTAGAGTAGCTCCGTCACGCGAATGTTGTCGCCACGCGAAGTGTAAAACCCCGTCTCATCTCCGTGATCATGTTGTTCCCATCTTGAGGTTGAATCGGCTTTCCAGATACATCTTTCAGATATCGGAAAAACGTTTCTCTTGGTTTCACCTTTATAACCACGAGCTTAGGAACACATAAATACTAGATCAATTTGTGGTTGCTTGCAGCGTACCTTGCCCATTATTTGGACGATACTACGAGTAGCAGGTGACGTGATCCTGCGCGTCTCTGCGTACGGGTTGAGCACATTCTTGTCAATGGTGTGGTTGTGAGTGGAATCGTGCAGCTCCATACGCACGTGAAATGAACCACCCTCGTCAACGAACAGCAATACATTTAACTTTGCACGGCGCTGAATTCGACGGGTCGTGTAATTCGTACGCAGCCCCTTCCTTCTCGACTCGAATTGCCCTATGTGAGTGCATGCCCTGCCCTTCGTGTAGTACCGCAGTGCCTCGTCCCATAACTTTGGCTGCGTTCCACGAGCATCTACTTGCTGAGCACGAGTTCGGTTGCGATCATTAGTTGCGTTGCTCGTCCGCAGTCTGTAGATATGGAATGCCCCGCACTGGTAACTACAAAAAACAATTAATTAACTACAGCTTTTAATCATAAATTGCCAATATGTGTACATGAATACCTGGTAAACGCCGCCTCCATAGCATCCCACGAATCAAACACCTCAGCAAAGGGCTCACATGTCAAGCGAACATCGGTTTTAGCAGCGTCGGTGACGTTCCTCTTCGTCTTTTTGGCGGGCCGATGCGTTCTACCCTCTGGCAACTCCACGCCGCTCCCCCTGGTGTTTCCCCGCCGCTGTCCTTAGCAAGTGTCTGGTCATGCGCTGTCTCTCTCTCGCTGCTGCGCTCGCCTCCTGTCGTCCGCCATTTGAAAGAACGAAGGATCCGAAATATGGGAACAGGAATGCCTTGAAATTTCAGAGCTTAAAACTTGTTTAAAAACATCAAGGGTGTGGTTAGGATAATTCGGTATTCGTTTATGCACGTTTTATACAAAAAACTGTTGGAGCATCTAGGCACTAATTTTTTTAAGAACACCTACTTCGAGTAGTGTGTAACACTTCAATTTGAGCGTTTTTATTTGTTCGTCTCCCCTCATTGTGATAATTAAATAATGCTTTACATGTGACTTCCGCTTGCCTATGTGATCTAACAGCTTACATTTCTGCAGCCACAAAGGAGTGCTGTTCGGAGCAATCCATGGTCAATTTAGCCCGTGGCAACCGCTCCGCAAGGGTCTTGAGCGGTTGACCACTACGTTCATTTAAATAGTGATCGCTTCTGTAGCAAATGCCTGCATTATACTATGTTGCGGTTAATGAGCCGAAGTCACAAGTACAGCACAGGAAGGTTACTCTGACGCGCAATGTGAGACTACACTCTCGTTGAGCGTACAGTGAGCGTATTGCGTAATTAATACTCACCGAGCGTGTATTGAATGAACTGTTTGCACACACGTTCGGTCGCAAGAGAAAAGACCACTGTGACATTTTCCCCCGAACGACTCTTAGTACATGCTGTAAAGGTAGTGCTGGGTACAAGTACTTATGATATCAGAGCTCTCATTAGGCAGGGGATCGCAATTTCTTATGGGCTTTGTTTCGAAGGGGTTCAAAATCGCATCTATCCATTATGGGGCCATAGTCTATCATGTATAAGTCTCATAGATCGTAAATATGATTTCTACATCTATTCAATTGTTATCTACAAAGCTATTCCCCCCTAAAAAGTGTATGTTGTCCATTTTACTTCCTAGCTTCTTTTCTGGTCCTTAAAACGCAACTGCAACTTTGTCCCATAGTGAGCGGTTGAAAAGAGAAATAAACGTAGATAAGATTGGTTGGCCGGGGCCCTTGACAGTAGTGGCGATATATTTGATCAGCTTAAAAGAAAGCTTCTACGTCGACTGTATCGGTTGCACCTGGTCCGTTACGGAGGGCGTCGCAATGGTAAAGCTACAATGGCCATCACCGTAACAAAGTGGTAGCCGTTGGTGAACCTCGCATCAAAGGCAAGGCAATCTTCTTGTCCATAAGCTTTGCTATGAAAGTGTCGGTGACATTGGCCGACAAGAACTCCATGTACAACAACATTGGCTTCGCTGATATAGCTGACATCTTGGTGTTCGTGTCAACGCATGATTGTTCACAGCCCAGCAGCCGTCCAACCTGCGACGCCGCCATGAGCTCTGCCTCCTTCGTTGACAGTGCAAGTCTAGTCTGCTTCTACCCGCTCACGAGAATCATCTCTTCCCATTGGCATTGTAGTATAGATACATGTATGTGAGGCAGCGCGTGAAACCTGACTTGGAGTGCAACAGGTTGCTCCACAGCCTGCTCGTTTGACGCAGATCATACGGTGATTTCTCAGGCGCAGAGTCAGCTTGCCCTTGCCGCTAACGCCTAGCTTACGCAACAGGTCCCCACCGATCTCCATTCCCTGCGCGGTCTCCAGGTAGATCACCAGGTGCTGTTCCTTGTCCGCCTTCACGTATGCGTTGGGGGCGTCTCCGTGCCTCGCTGGCACTCCCCAACTCAGCGCAAACACCAGGAATACCCTGACCGTGATCCGTTTCATTACCACCGCGAAGGTGAGGCCAAAGTCGAAGCCGAACACTTGTTCGTTACCGCACGCGACCAGCCTCGACTTGAACCTCTCTTTGACTTCGTCAGCGTCCGTCTTCGTTTTGAAAATCCATTTAGTAAGCTTTACATGGCTGCCTACTGGTGGTACCACCACCACCCACACTTTTCCCTGCCTTGAGCTCCTCTGCAATGACTATCAGAAATTCCCTTCACAGTCAGCTACTCACAGCTTGGGTCCGCCTCTCGCACACTGCTTACCACGTCCGTGCCCGGTGTGCTGCCCCTTCCTTACCGCACCTTGGTTCGTTGCTGCCTCAGCAGGCTCCCGCGTCACCGTGCGCGTCCTGTGTTTATCCCGCGTCCAGCGAAACATTTTTTGCCGCTACGCTTCTTCGTTTGGCCTTCGAGCTCTCTTTCGAAGTCTCCTCTTCTGAGGTGGTTAGATTCTCCGTCTCCTCCGATCCTTCGAGATGCACTCATTTTAGGTGCTCGTTCTGTTCCTCAGGGTGTGTTCCAACCAGGGAACCCGAAAAAATAATATGCGTAAAAATTAATCCCAATTAATTAATTTAATTATTAATTTATGGCTGCTAACAACGGGAACAACCCCAATTTTAAGCATGGTCTAGTCAAGTTACAGCGTGGGGACGCGCTGAACGTCGCGGAAAAATTAGCCTGCGCTGAATTTAGGTCGCCTGATCTCGAACGGTCGTCTTCAAGAGCCGCCGAAGAGCGTTCTATTGTGAAAGCGGCGTTCAAGAAACGCAATTGCGCACTACGTCGACGTCGCGTACATCCCGCCAACGTCTAACGAGTGTGAGCGCTTCTTCTCTCTCGCTAAGCTGGTGCTGTCTGATCTACGGAAGCGAATGTCTCCAGCCAGCTCGAGATGATAATATTTCTGAACTACAATCGTGACTTGCGAAGTTTTGCAAATAATTGAATAATTAATTTTCTCAGCTCACATCGATGTATTAATCTAAGTATTGCATTTTCGGGTTCCCTGGTTCCAACGTTGCTCACGTGATGAGTCACCACGTCCACATTATCCTTGGGGATGTACATCTGTAGCCCTTACTTTCATCGCTCTTGCCGACGATCATGCCAGTCATGCCCCTATCGCCCAAAACATTTTTTGGAGTCGATGTAACGGGGTTAGACGCAAGTGGCTACATGCAGCCACTTGGTTGCGAAGGAGGTTTTCCACGTTGATGTGAGATACAACTATGGTTACATTTGACAGACTATTGGCCTGCGTGCATTTAGAAAATTCATAGGATGAAAGTCAAAATATCTTCAACCAATTAGAATAGTAGGATTCTGTCAACCATTCGTTGACGAATACTTTCATTTTGAGTATTAGATTAGGAGGAAAGCCGAAACAAAACAAATATACAGTTCTCAATTTTACCGGAAATCGGCTTTGCTTTCCTATTTAAGTAAATCAATACTTTTGGACGAAAGTATAGTTAATCTAAGAGAAACGCAACTTACGCTTCCTCATGCACGGGGGTTAGTGTGTAAGCCGAAGTAGTGGGCTTGAAGTAGGCTCATTACAGTCGACGTGCACCGTAGAAGGTGATCCAAAGACCGCTAGGTCGCCCAAGTCCGGAGCGACCTTAGTTAGCATCTTCAGCGGCGACTACAGCCCGGGTTCGCCTTGGGAGGGCTCCTGTTCAATATATGCCGCGTATTCCACAGCATCCAGCAGAAACTGATGGGTGGACCACAGGAAAAGACCATGCTCCGTACGATGATCATGATGGTGTGGTGCATGCCCTCACCTTGCCGTTGTCCGCCTGGTCGCGCGGCTCTCTCACTTGCCTCAAAATCCCAGTTCTCTTGCAGAACTTATCAAGGATCTTGTACTCTCCTCCGCCGTCGGCTCGCAGCACATGGGTACGGCAATCAAACGGCCTCTCGACGAACGCCATGAAGTACTTGAATTACATCGCCGCCACGTCCTTGCTCTTTGGTAGGAAATCGCGTCAATAGTTGGCTCTTTGATCGATAAAGTGATTAGTGACCGGTTTCCGAGTCGGTCGCGTATAGTCATCGGCCATTTCAAGTCATAGCAGATGCCCCACCGATGACATCTATTGGCGAGTTCTCTTTCGTGTCTTTCTGCGACTGACGACGCTTGGTCGGCTTGCCCTGAGCGCAGACCAGGCAGTTCGCACGCACTTAATTCGTCAACGGAATGTCCGATACCGGGTCCTTTGCGATGCATATGATTGTGGCGTAGTTTAGGTGAACACGTCTGTGGTGAAGGTGCCAGTGTGACCCGCTCTGCACGACCTGTCCAACTGCAGCATCGTTCTCCGCCAACACCACCATGAGCCCCCCCCCCTCCATTCCAGCGGGTACTGGTATCCGACGGACCCACACTGATCACATTGCTGGACTTCTCCACGTCGAAGACCGCCGGTCCGCCATTGATGGCCTCCACCACTCGATGTTTTCCACGGTACGTGAGATTGAATTCCTTCGCCTCCAAGAGGCTGTACTAAATGATATTTTTTCAGGTTCTTAACGTATTGCTTGTTGAGTAACCGTTTTCGGGTAGTACACCTCATTGCCGTTGTCATCAGCATCACGCTGCCGCGCTTCGTAACGTTGGGTGCTCCAGCAGAAATGCACTGGCTATCAAAGTCCTTTAGACCCTCCAGTAGGCTCAGATCGTGGGCTAGGTAGCGACTTGAGCCGCTATCGAAGATTCAGTCGTCTTTCCCAATAATCGACCCATCGACCGTAAGCCCGAAGCCCATGTCGCCGCCTTCCGCCCACTGTTCCTTCTTACGCTTCCAACTGTCCTTTTCACCGTCCTGCACATCGTTCACGACGTCTTGCCACAGCTACTGGCCCCGCAACTCGGCCTCCGTCGACTGGGCAAAGTGCACCGGCTTTATATATTATACTATGGCGTCTAACCATGTTTGCTCCACCTTTCGATTATGATCATACCATTGGGTTTTACGGACCCCTGCCATTAGGTACCTATGCAATGTAGATTGTATATGAATAATTTCTTGAGAAACTCTGAAGGCAGCAACTTCAAGTGAAATTCTGAGGACGAGCTCATTCTATAATACCCCGTTCGAAATGGAGAGCAACATGGTACTTTTAGAAAAACTACAGCCCGTACTGATAAGATCACAATGCGAGCATTTGCCTTCCCTGGGGGAAAGCAGCACTACAACAACATATTCGCCAGTTGTGGGATATGATCAGTATGTTTACCGACCACTATAACTGGACAAACTACTTCAGTGCCTTAGGCAAATCTAAAATTGTACAACGACACATGAACGCTTGAACAGCCGTGTCCAGATCACGAATGTACATGTGAGGAAGAGTCAATCGACCATGTATTACGGGGATATTATAAAGCTTAAGCTGCATAGCAGCGCTGGAAACACCGCTGGCCTGGAGCGCCATGAGAAATTTCAAAGCCTCCGAGAAGCGATAGCAGTCTGTTGTGCACCACCATTGTATCGGAAGTTGAATGTATCTGTGTCTAAGCGAATGCAACTTCTACTTCGAGTCAAACCGCAGACATTCCTCTTTTTCTCTGATGATATTCGGGATCACACTTCAAATAACCGAAGTATTATCATGTTCAGCTTGCAAATAAACAGATCGTAACAAATTAACATGCATCCATCCAGCTGAAGAAAGAATAGGTATTCGAGAGAATATTCGTTCAGGAAGATATGTGTAAATGAAAGCCCCTATGCAGTTTGTGTGGTTAAACATATGTATATTCATTATCTCGTATTTCAGAATAAGCCGAGAAAAGGCTAGCGATTGCCATTTCATGAGCGGGCACTTTTGATGTGACCATACTATAGTTTTGAAAACGAAGCCATTAGATCATTTAGCACTTTTAAGAAACAACGGTGCTACTGCAAATCTTTCTCTCGCCCACACAAAAATAATCAAAGGGGGAACCGCTCCCTTTGAGTGGTGACACGAGTAGTAGTTAAGGATAGGCCATCCAACGGGGGCATTTTGCCCCATTATATGGCCGCATAAAGGTAACAAACGGATAGCTATTACTTTGTAATTGTTTCTCCAGCGAATATTTTTAAAATATATACTTTAAAAACGTTCCAGTAACGCTAATTCGTTTATGTCATTATACGGGGCAAGATGTCGTTACGCCCACTAATTAGGCTGACGAGCGGAACGGCGAGATTCGAGAACAAGTGAATGTACTAAACTTCAATTAATAGCCCTTATTTAATTTAGCTCGATGAAACTATCCGTAAACTCCATTGTCATTTCAAATGATAAGAAACAACGCAATCTGACTCAAACACGGTCCATCATGAAATTTTTGATCCAAACACGGTCCCTCCTGATAAACTTCCACTTCCAGCTCTCATGCTTTTAGATGCTGTTTTGACACGAGTATCATAACACGGCTCTAATACACCAAGAAACCGCCGAGGTCAAAATGCTGTACCAGCTACGCCAACGCATCATGGCCATTTTATTTACTTGATGCCTAATAATGCCAAATATTGCTGGGACAAGCTTATAAACTATATGTCAAAAGATTACGGACGACGCATTGAGATAAAAAGACGTGAGCCTTCACATTGTACGCCACAAGAGTATGTTTTCGCATGGCGGGGTACAAGAGAGTACGCCTTCGCATGACGGAGTACAAGGTTTTGAACAACTTGGCTGGTAACTTATCTTCGAGCCAGAACCCCCTCCAGATGTATAGTATTCCTTTGTTAGCCGATTGCGACGACATGGACGCTCGTGTGACCAATCAGGGCACGTGCCAGTGGATGCTGTCCAGCAGGAGATTGAAGCGTACCCCCAGATCGAACTGGAGAGGTTTGCGGGGCTGGCGCTCCAGCTGAACAACATGAAAAGCTGCACGTCGACATCTTGGTAAGTTTGGGGGCAATCCGGTACGTCGAATTCGCGGTATGACTTCCGGCTAACAGGGTAGCTGTAATTCCACTCGACGCAGCTGCAATGACAGCTTTTCGCAGCATACAAAAAAACCGTGAGCAAGTATTTGCTCGAGCAGAAATGACTTTCTTTTTCCGCCCGGGCCACCAATTGAAGAATTCTACGCGTGCGGAAACGACTCAAGTTTGCTTTAAGTCTTCGCCGCTTTGGGGGCACTTGTGTCAAATGCGACTGACCAAGAACACGCGTGTCCGCACCGCTCAAGACGCAGCCAGTACAGCCGCGTTGGCACAATTATCTGAATGTTTACTAAGCGTTGCGTTATCAGGTCAGCCCAGATATCAGTGACGACGTCATATGCCTTCCACGCAATATGAGTATTATTCCCGAACAACGTAGATAACAAAAGGTTGCTGATAGAGAAGGATTCAAAGTCGCCTCCATCGTCTGGTTACTCCCTCCTTGGGAGCGACGAGCACGAGCGAGACTTGGACGAAGCTGAAGAAGACGGGAGAACCCGCACAGTCTACCCTAGCGTTGATGCCGAGAATTTACCTGACGAATACTTCGTTGAGCGGGGTCGTACTAGCAGCTCCCACAATGCAAGTGTTCGGCGTATCAACAACATGGTTGCAGATTGACTGTTGAATGAAACGAGGAATATCTCTCGGTGGGCAGCCGTGAAGGTTAAGACACCTATTATCATGATTCCAAATCTGATAGTGACGCTTAATTTTGTAAAGGGGTGCAAGCAGTCTCTGGTGGTTCCAGCGCTCGCCATGACTATCAACAAAGTCCAAAACTACTTGATCCACCATGTGGGTATCTACTTGAAATCGCCAGTGTTCGCACATGGGTGGCGCTGTCGAGGGTGAGTCTAAGAAATACGATCAAGATTACTTTCAATCCAGATGCCATCGGTGAGGGTGGAACCGTATACACCAAGGGTATTGCGTATAGAGAGGTCTTCAGGACACGGAATTGGTAGGTCCCGCAATATATAAAATACATGTACCTTTGATTTCTGTATGTTTGTTTCATCCGCCTCTGCGCAGCGGAGTCGGCCAGCCCACACTACTCTAACCAATCATGCCCAACGCACAATACTAATTTTTTGTCGTGTTTATGATAAGATCCACGGTCGGTCAGGCAGCACCGCAGAAACACACATAAAAACATCAAAGTTCGAGCAAAGAGGACTTGGATACAAATTTTTGACGCAGCGAGCTCGCTTGTACCCGAAACAAGCAGCATACCAGTCGCGTCAACTGGTTGCTCCTACCTTTGTGCTTTTATCTTACTGTACTCCGGCATTGGTAAGTTGAAGCTCATGTGATCGCCACGATTGAATACGAATGTGCTGAAAGTGCAACAAAGCCGATGCTACGGCTACGAACCAGGCGTAGGGGGGGGGGGGGGGCTTTGCTTTGTTTTAACATGCACAACACGTATACGACGTACAGACAATCCTCTCAGCTGCGATAACTTCGGGAATCATTAAATTTCATAAACTGGAGATATTAAGCGTGTACCAAATCGATGGTAGAATCCGATTAAGTTTCATTTTATTATTGAAATCACGGAAAATAATAGTACTGTCCGTGCGTACATTAGAGGCTGAGTGCATGATTAAATGCGCCTATATCTTCATGGCTTGCTGAGAATAGATACGCGGAGGAGGCTGGTCAAGCTGCTTGGTTGACAGTGTCAAACAGATTCGCTCTGACTTCACCACACTCAGCACTAAGCCATAATACTGTCGACCACTCTTTCCCAGAGAGAGTGTACCTTACACAAGTCACCAAGTCGCGACCACTTCTTACCCTAACCCATATGCCAGATCCGCCTAGCTGAATACTCGTATACTAAGTTTTTCCCTGCTTCACACCACCTATTTAGCCAACGGGCAGAGAGCGCGACTGGCCTAGTAACATGGCACACGATCAGCGCATTTGTGAGCCTGAAACCAACTAAGGGAGAAGCAACGGTGAAGATGAGCGTGCCGATGTGAGGAGTCTGCTCGCGGTAAATAGTGACGAAGAATGGGTCCAGTACCACCAGCACGCATTCGTATCACTCTAAGAAGAATCGATCTGAGAGGTTCAGTTCCTTGTATAAAGCTTCAGGCGGTAAAAACGAGGAAAGGGTGCTTGGTGTCACGCCTTCCCCCTTAGTTAAGTGAGCTCGCCTCGTGGGAAGAGCTATAGGACTACCTGGAAGAGTACGAGAGAAGCACGTTCCAGGTTTGTAATCACAATGTCATAATATAGTATTCTGGCCAAGCACTAACAAATTGATTCTTCGAAACTTTCGCGTACGTACAAGTAACATGGTAGATACCCTTAACAAGACGGTTTAGGCGACTGGTCCAACGTTCCGCTGGTAAGTGGAGAATGGGTGAATTGCGGAGGACGTAGGTCTGTACGCACGCTGGAACTAACAAGCCCCGTGGCCAAGGCAAGCGAAAGAGGCAGCGGTGCTGTGCGGCACTCAGGCATCAAGCTGATATGCAGTTGGGACCAGTTGGGCCGGCTGGGCCAGCTGGATACAACGGGGTACCGTATGACTGTCAGGCATGTCTGGTGGCGAATTGAACTAATTGAGTGTACATGCTTTCTATATCAACGCCTGTGTTCAAGCGATTGCAAGTCGTAAACTTAGATTTGCTATACGGATCACTAAATCGCGATTTGAGAACTATCACGCGCTAGACAAACGTGCTTTTAACCTGCACTCGCACAATCACGCTGCATTAGACCCAAAAATTGTTACGATGATGAACGAGCTAGGAAACGCAGGAGCGAAGAAGAGAAACATACTTACCAACATCCACGACAACTTTACCTGCAATCCTACAATGCAAGACGTGCACAATCTGTTTCGTAAGCTTAAGCAACAAGATCACACTGCACTCACGAGCTCCAAATGGCTGAAACAATGGATGTGCGATCTCTCAGAGCAAGAAGGAAAGGTTGGGCATATATTTTCATAAATTTGTGAATTCGATACTAGGGGAGGTATGAGTCTGTTAGTCGTTTGCTTCATCATGCTAATAAGCTGCCTAACGTGTCTCTTTTTCAGTGAGTTGCTACTTCCATTACGCTCCAGACGAAGCATATTTGTGGTTTGCTCAGCTTGTTTCCAAATGTGCCGAAAGTCGATGCCACTCGCGGCATCAATGCACCCAAGCAGTTTGTGCAGTATGCGGCTTTGCAGAACGAGTGCCTTCCTTCAATACTGACTACTTTGGGGGGGGGGGGGCAATAACCCCTCTTGGACTCATGTGAAGTGTACTCCGAGCAACGGACTTTGCCGAAATCTATGTATTGACGGTGGCGTGCCCGGACGCAATTGTACTGCTCTACCCAAAAATAGAGCACAGCGCCCCACGGATATATGACTAGCAAGGCTGCAAGCAGTGAAAGCTGTGTACATAGTTAACGTCCTCCTTAATTTAGTGATAAATCACATTTTCATATCACTAACCAGTAGCGAGAGGATAGAGAGATATTTCTCCTGACTTTGTATGCCGTTGATCTGACATAATATTCCTTTCTGGAGTGCATCACCATTTGGAATATCACGGTCTAAAGGATTGTCTGCAGTAAGCTATCCCAGCAGCTCTGCAGGTCCTCTCTACCTTGGAGCAAATCTTTTGTTTAGTTGTGTGCAGGTGCATTATCGAAGACGATTACAATTGTTTTTCTAAATAAAATGGGTCTTGTAGACATTGGTTTCTTGATAGCGTCGTAAACGTCGTCCACGAAGGCTGCATTTACCTCAATTTTAATGCTGCCACGGCGTCTGGCCCAGTGTACCAGCTTAGCCCGTAGGAGAAACAGTAGTTGTAAGCTCGCACTTTTAGAAGGTGAAAGCGTCACAACCGCTCGCTGTCTAATAAGGGCTCGTCATTGGAAGCGCTTACAATCGATATTGCTGTTTGTTTCGTCATAGTAATACTCTTTCTCCTCATGTGCAAACAAGTCTTCGCCAAACACACATCGCTTCTCAATGTTGACGTCGCTATTGCATGGCTCGATACGAACGTGCTAGAGGCCAGTCATTTAGTATTGAAATTAATTAATTCCTCTATTTCTCCTTTTCTTGGCACATTTGCGGGGTACAAGTTTCCAGGTCTTGTGACCAAAGTGTCCAACATCTTGGCTCCGAAGGCCTCTATCGTACGCACTCTCCAAGGTTGGTCCGTAATCATTGCGCACCCCTGGTTCTTGACGTCTGTAAAAACCGGCGTCAGGACCTCGATAACTGCCCCCCCCCCCCCCCCCGCGCGCACAGCCGAACCCTCTTGTGGTTCAGTTTGAATTGCGCTGTGGCATTTTGTACAGCCTGCTGAACAGCAGATTGTCCAGTAGGTAACACATCATGTTGTACCGCAGACTGTATGGCAGTTTGAGGTAGTGAAGTTTGTTGTCGCTGTTGTTGTAGTGTCTGCCCTCCAACTTGTACATGTCGAACAGAGACTTCAGCCCGCAGCTGCAATTGCTGCGTTGCTTGCGCAACAGTAGATTGAGTGCGCTGTATACTCGTATGAGCACTTTCAACGACACCCCTTTTGTCACTTTCCGCAGGAGACGTCAATGACCATACAGGTAATTGCGTCACCGTAGGTGATAGCTCAGCACCGTTTGAAAGGTCAATTGCATTCACATCGCATAGTGATAGACCAACAAACAGTCCTTGGCCATCTTCATCCGTGGTCACCGCGTCCACACACGTACGAAGTTCACCAATGCCACGGGGGCCCTGGGTTGTCTTTCTTGCCATTTTATCGCAAGTCCTGGCTTCGGTGGCTGGCCCATGAGTGCTGTACACTCAGCATACCAGTGTCCTTCACCCTGGCAGTTCGCACAGCTCGTACGTTGCTTCTTGTCTGCAACACCCTTGGATCGCTTACTCTGCTGCTTGCGTCCTCGAACTTGATCTTGTCCTTGACTTTGTCCTTGAACATGATCTATTCCGACGTGAGCTACTTGCATGGAATGCGCGACTGGTTGTCTGGTCTGCGCACGCAGCTGGTCACACTGATGCTCGGCAGCGCGCAGCTGTTAAAGAGCTTCAGCAAGTGTCAGAGTCTTGCGATCATGGTTGTTGATCCAATCACCAGGTTCGCGGGCGATATATTTCACACTGTTCGATAGTAGTAGGTTTGCATTTGCCACGCAGCGAACGCACCATTAGCTTGATGTAGAAGTGTCACCTTCTTCGCAATGTCGTCAATGTACGACGACACAGACTCGTTTGGCTTGAGCTTGCTACGTGTCACTAGCTCTTGCAGTAGATAATCAGGACTAATACCTTCTCCAGCTTCGAAGGGTTGGGTAATTTCATCGTAGAGCAAAGCGGCGGCGTTCATATTGTCGTGGATGTCGTCGATCCTCAACGTCGTACGCAAGTCCACGGACAGCCACAACGCGAGTGCTGAGAACGCCTTGTTCGTTCGCGACTTGTACCACATGCGGTACTTGTCGCGGCGCATGCCTTCCACTACATCGTAGCGCTCCGGACCATTGGCGATGTCACCCAGCGTCTACGGCTCGAGGCGCAGCGGCACCTCGCTCTTCCAGGCCTTGTAGTCGCCCTTCACATGGAGCTTGGGCAGCTTGATCGGGGGCGAGTTGATGAGGACCTTGGTGTACCCAGTCATCTCGCCGTCTTTGTAACGGCCAAGAGGATTCATGTTACCCAGGGGGCGCCACGGGATCGCTGGGGTCTCTGTTGTTGTTTGGTTGGCTTGGCGGCGGCTGGGAAAGATTGTCAACTGGCACGGATTCTTCCGTGTTCGTTGATGAAAGTTTGTGCATACTTTCGAGTAACATCTGGAATAATGGGCGGCCACCCGGAATTCCAGCCAGTGAGCGAATTAGTCGTTCAGCATCCTGTGTTAGTGTTGCGTCACTGTTCGAGCTCATACTTCCTGACAATGGGGTCGAAGCTTGATCTTGATTGGTCGAAATTCCAGAGCTCGTGTTTGGAACACCAGTTGCCACGTTAGTCGCGGGCTGCGCCCTGATTGGGCTCATACCAGTGGTGACGTAGGGTTCGTCACGGATTAATTGCTCTCCATGTGTCGATCACTTCTAAGAGTAGGTGCCATTTAAATGCAAATGCACTTAACGATCAACTCTAGGAGAGTGATCAAAGGAAATGTGTAAGCACGTATTTGCCGGGCAAAAGGCGATCGCGGTGTCTGGTGAGGCTGCTCTCGCTGCTGCTCTCGTATGATTTGCAGGCGTCAAAACGCATAGTGAGGGAACAGCCTACCGCTGTTTCGCAAAAGGTAGATTAGTTTACAAATAACAAATATATTAATACTAAAACCTAGTAAAATGCACTCACGTTGAGCACACCATCTTGGTAGCGCACAGCCAACGATGTTCTTGTGCATACAGTCCTTGGTATAGTCCTTCGCCATTGCACGCATGGGTAGGCAGTGTAGCCGGTTGTAGTGCAGCCGCAAGCTGAACTGCTAGGCGCATGAGTGTCCTTGATATGTGTCTTGCAGACACTGCCAGTGGACGGTGGCTCGTAGACGGGGGCACTGGACACTGGCAGACTGCACTGCACTGGCACTTAGTAAGTACACAAGCTTACATCCTCTACATAGATAACCCACTAGCGGGTCCTCCATCACTTCGTGCACGACGCACGCGCGTCGCCGCTGTCGCGCGGTCAATGATCTTCTAATTCCTCAGTGCTCTAAATTCTAATTTTATACCACTACATTGTAAAATTAAAAAATTTTGAAAGATCTTCGTTTCTGTAAGGGGATGAGTTCTGAAAATATCTACATTAGTGACGAAGATGGAGCTTCACGCTCGCGATGCGGTGAACGCGGCCGATGAGATGAAAGACATGGTCTACGGGAAGTAGCTCACTGAGTCGTCTCGTTTTGAATGAGATTATTCTCTGATTCACTGGTAATTTTGATCCCGTAATCAGATATTTGTAATACTACGTAGTAGTCAAAAACATATTGTCCGCTTTGCTTGAAATTATTCTCTGTTTGCAAGAATTCAAGAGCACTCCCAATCAGTATACAGTATAGTTTGGAGGTTACAATAGCCTCGTGCTGCAAATAGGATATAGCTACACAAAATCGTCATCATTTCATCTTACGTGGCATCGACCGTGCCTACAAGTGGTAATCGATGCCCGTGTACTCCTCCGTGTCCTGGCCGACGGACTGTGAGTTTTCCGTGCTACGCTGTCGCAGGTTTGAGGACGAGCGGCTGTTCGCGTAATGGGAATCCATGGGGTTAATTGCTACGAGCTCCGAGGACGCCAGTGATCGGATCGACTGGATGTTGAATTGCTGGTCCACTTGCTGCGTGTCCACATCCATGTGCGAGTTCTGCTGTGTAAATAGATCCAGATTAGCGTTGTCCCCGCTCACGAGGTCTTCTACGCCCAGGATATCCGCCATCTTGAGCTGGAAACGTGCCTGGTACAGCTTCGGAGGGATAGCGGACAATCCGTCCCCGTCCACACCCTTGAACGCGATCTTGAAGAAGCGCTCCATACGCTTCTGGAAGGTCCATGTCTGCAGAATATCAATCACACCAAGATGGTAGTACGCAGGACCCACAACCGTGTTGGCCATGCGCATGCCAGAGCGAGGTAGACGTCGGCCAGACGAAGAGGTATTACTTTCGGTACGGCCATTGCGACTGCGGTTTTTGGAGTATTCGCGCGGCTTTGATACTTTTCGATGCAATACTGGCTCACCCATTGTCGGTCGAGCGTTATACGATCCGACGTTTGAGGATACGCTGGCGTGGTGCCGATTCTTCGAAGATGGGTTCTGAACGGGCGGAGGACCCTTCGATCTCGCTAAATTCTGAGCTCCACCACTGCGTGGGTCCATCATCGAGTTCTCCGTAAACGGATTGTATACAGAAGATCGCTGTTGGCTGTTTGCCTTTGCTGGGCCATGTGCACTGGACTGGATGGGCGTGTTGGTCGCATCAGCTTCGTCGTCCGTGCTATTGCCTTCATCCACCACATATTCCACTTCGTTAATGCCCATAAGCAGCGAATAATCCATGATACCAAAAGAGCAGAGCATCTGCGAGTCAGCCGAGAGCTGCTGGTACAGTTCAAGCGCCACATCGCGGTCAAGATTAAGCTTCTGTGTCAGATCTGAGTCTTTCAGCACCACATTCGGCTCGTGGCCGCCAAGGCGAACTGTGCAGTTGGCATTCTCTGGGGCCGAGTTCTGGTAGACGTACTTGCGGTTGCAGTGACGACACGTCACCTTCTTGCCACGTTTGGGAAGATCACCGTGACGGTTCACCCACGATCCCTTGATATCGTAGCGAGAGTGGATCACTTGATCTGTATCGAACAGATTAGCCATGACCACGAACGAGAACTGCTTGCCGTACAGCTCGAGGCAGTGACAGCCGTAGAAGCGCAGAAGCAGAGAGCGAGGATTGTTGCACAAGTAGTCGGCGTAGTCTTGAGCGATACTGCGCAGGAACGAGCACTCCTCCTTGCTGGTACTCTTGACGATAAGAGAGCCATCAGCCGAGAAAAACATGAAAGCCCCACTCGCACCTTCACTCAGACGCTCCTTCGCCGTGGCCGACAGCGCCTGCAGATACGCTTCATTGTTGACACCAAACCGCTCACGAATCTTCTTGAAGGCGTGAGGCTCGTAGTCGTGGAAGGTCTTGGTACGTGGCGAGTTCTTGGCCACACGCATGTTCTCATCGAAAGCACCAGCACCGTTGGTGCCTTCACGCTCCACGGCGTTTGACTGTTGCTGGCGATACGCAGCATAAGCTGCGGACGGGTGCGCAGCGCTTCCACTTTCGGTAACAGGAACTGCAGTGAATGCCGCGCCGGTCGTGACGTTTGTCGCCTTGGTCTGTGGTAGTAGAGCCAGATGCTGGATACGCTGCGATGCCGGAAGACGCTCGGCTGCCTGCACCGCCTGAATGATACCTGACGTCGTGTAGAACAGCACTTCGCGACGTAGAGCTGCGTTCACCTGCGGGTTCAGATCCACGTCGATATCGCCTGTATTCTCTCCAAGACAGCGCGTAAAATGCGCCACATGGAAGTCATTCAGCGCGAACCAGATGACCAAGTCGAGATATCCTTTGCCAGCAATGAGAAAGTTCAACAGCTCACTCGACTTGTCAGGATCGGCGCGGTCTCGGGACAAGAACTTGATGTACACAATGACCACGATGATCCAGTAGAACGTCACGGCAAACACGTTGAATCTGGCGCGGTTGATGCTCTGCACTCGCACGGCGTAGGTCTCTGGCATGCCTTCGCTCAATCTCTTCCACGCCCAGACCCAGACAGCAATGCCGAAGATGATAAATAGCCCCATCCAGACGTAGAAGAAGAGCCAGCTGATGATGTTGGCGTTCACGGCCTTGTAGTCACTCGAGAAATTGTCCGTCACTTCGTATCCAGGCCCACACCCGGCCATGTTGTCGGCTGGTAAGTTCTTTAAAGCGTTGGTCCAGCACACCCCCAAGTCCGAGTATCCAGCCCAGTCGTCTGTGTTCATTAGTAAAAGACCCAGCACCAGTGGGATGAACCACGAGCCCAAGTGGAACATCCGCGTGTTCCTCTTAAAGTCCGTGAAAGGGTTGGTGAGACTCATGAGAAGGTTGGCTGTCATGCAGAAGAACCAGCACTCAGAGGCCAGCAAGGTGAACTCGAAGAGACCAGCGAACACTTCGCACGTAGACCCAGCGCCGCTGTCTGTGCTGCAGCCACACTGCAGGTTTGTACTGCTACAGAGCGGCACACAGTCGAAGAAGAGACACCGAACGAACTGTTGCGCCATTAGCTGCATCACGAAGACGGCGTCGGCGATTGTACGCCAGAACACAAGCGGGTTTGGATGCTGGCGGTAGCTGGGCACACTGGCGTACGATAAGATGACGAAAAAGACGGAGAAAATCGAGAGTACGCCGCCCCAGATGAGTCCTGGGCTCAGATTCTCGTAAGTGCTGGCCATAGCCAACACGAGAGCTATGACGAAGGCGAAGAACATGACGAGCTGGAACCATCGGGTAGTGGACTGCATACACGTGCGCAGAGCGGCGGGAGGCGCGTTACCCTCCTCTTGGAGCATGTTGACGTCTGGGTCCGAGACCGTGGAGGAAGACACACCGAGAGACTGCGACGAGGACGTGTGCACGTGTCTCGCGTCGTCCATTATGGCGCGAGGGGACTGGAGCAGAGGCACGGGTGGAGACACGCTGCTGCGGCGGTGCGAGGCGGCCGTCGTGCTTTTCCTCTGCTGGGGACGTCGGTCCGCGCACTCAAGAATGCGGACCAAGGTAGAGAGTGTATGCGGTTCGGACATGAACGGAAACGTACGGTACAATCAACTCTGGCTTCTAGGGATAGGGATTGCCAGTTTTGTGACCTTGGAGATGAACGCCAAGCGGAGACGGAAATTGGTGGTGGAGTGAGCGGTGGAGCATTGTTCTGAG
Source organism: Phytophthora betacei (assembly GCA_011320135.1). Classification (NCBI taxonomy): domain Eukaryota; phylum Oomycota; class Peronosporomycetes; order Peronosporales; family Peronosporaceae; genus Phytophthora; species Phytophthora betacei. The sequence continues at coordinate 77,985 of JAANHX010000678.1, read as the reverse complement.
ACGTCGGCATCAACTCCTCACATAGATAACTTTCCTAGGTTACGGCGGCAGTGCTTCTCCGCAAAAACACGATAAGTACCAAGTGGTTTGTTTGTATAAACTGTGAGAACGCATTTGCTGTTCTACAAAGCGTAATGCTAAACCTAAATACCGGTAATTTAAAATGTTAAGGATTTTTTAATAATAATTTAATTTTAAAAAATTAAATTGCTTCAGAACAAAAATCCAGTCACTTGAAGCAAAATTGTTGTCGCGCGATAAATTCCTGCGAGATCTAAGTGTAGCCATCTTGTCCGACGCGACGATGCGAACATCTGATCCCTTGCTCCTCCTGCTGGTGCTGCTCACGACAGTGCCGTCGGTAGTGCCATTTTCAAGTGCCTCAGCGCACAAAGGTGCCAATCCGCCCTGCTCGGCCCCAATTCGGACGCAATTGGACCCTGCGCCGCTCTCATCGCACGACCAGGATCTGCTCAAGCACCTGCTGCCCCAGCCGACTGTACGTGCGCCTTCAACAGGGCGACGCTTCTTGTCAATTGAGAAGTGACTCACTGATGCAATAACCCAGAGCGACCAGCCCGCTGTCCGAGGTGAGCTCCGAGCTCCGCTCCACATTCCGTGCCAGCTCGCGACGTTTCCCCATCTTCAAGAGTTTGTTGACAAGATCCAACGACATCAACTGTCCGGCTTTGAGGTTCGAGTGTATTATAACAACGCATGGTATCATCTTTGGTGGTAATCGTTGTTGCTGCTGTTGTTGTTGCAGGCTAAGGAATACGCGCAGCCGCCTCACTTGATCTTCTTCGACGAGAACCAACAAGTCGTGGAAACCGTTGTAGTGGAACCGACGTGGACGGGATTCGAGCTCCGGGATCTCATTCAGGAGAGCATCCTTGTACGTAGTGGTAGTACGAATAAAAAAAATTGAGTACATGTATCATGAAAACATCAGTCGCTAAAAACACCACTATGGAAACCATCCTGGGGCCATGTTATCTGCTTAAAAACATTTCGTTCCCAAAGCAAACCATTGGTTGAGCTGATGACGGGGCTTGTGCATTTTTAACAAGGAGCGCGAGGACGACTTCAACTCGCGAAGGAGGCCAACTCAGCAGTCATTTCTGATATTTACGTTGAAGAAGCTAAATGCCATTCTTTCAGCCGCTAAGTAGACCTGGGGCCGCGAGGATAGGCGTCGTGGGCATAACCTGGATAGTGCAGTAAGCTCTAGTCTAGTTCACAAAGGGATATTATGTATTCATGGCTCTACACCGAGCAATTTGCGCAATAAATTTGACTACTCTCGATTGACTCTGAAGAATTCACGATGGATGGTTTGAGGCTCAAACTTTAAGCTGCAGAAAAAAGATCTTCAATTTGTTTCGATTTTAACAGATAATCCCCTATGCTGACGTACATGGAATTCGTGCTGCGCCGATATCCAGAGGTGGAGAGCTTCGAGCACAGCACTAAAGCAATATCCCGGTTCCTGGGTCCGCCACCAAGTCTCTCGCTTGCTGAAGTTTGTGGTAGCGGAACACTTGCCATGCTTGATTGGATTTGGAGCGCTAGTTGCACTCAAGTTGAGGACAGAACCCAAGGATGGTCTCTGACTAATTACCTTCGATCGGACCCGCACTATCATCAGTGGGAATTCGTACAGTCACTGTCTGCTGCAGCTGAACGAGGTGACCTATCGATAGTAAAGTGGATATTCGCCCATTTCTCGAATTGCGAAGCACCTGCGGAGGTAGTCAGAGCTGCTGGGCTACAGGGATATCTCCACGTGCTAGCGTTTCTTTGGGAGCATCGATCTGGCAACGATAGAGCGAGCAGATCTGGCCAGGCAACAATATCAGCAGAGAGCGTTCCACAGAAATGTACCGTAAATTTCGGTGATTGTCTTGGTGGTCTTTGCTGGGGACACACAGTTATATCGAAAGCTATCGAGAATGGGCTACTTGTTCAGCGTGTTGAAGAAGGAATGGAACTCAATTCGTACGATCGAGTGATTGCAATTAAACACGCTCTGCAGTTGGGAGATGTGCAGTTGGCTCGGCGATTGCTTCCTGTAGGTAGGTGCATTATTAATTACGCTGCGGACGTTGGGCGACCTGAAATGATTCAAATAATACTTGATAGAGGACTGCTGCAGTGGGATGAGAAGCGCTCAGCAACTGCATTTGGTCATTTAGGTGGGTATGGAAACTTGGAGCTCATGCAGCAGATTTTCCAACTTCACTCGCCACTTCGACAAGACATCGATCCTTGGAAAAAAGCTTGGAGTCGCGCCCTGGAAGCGGCGTGTTCTAAGGGCGATTTGTGTGTGCTGCGGTGGCTGGTAGAGCACCCGCTGATAAAAGATACAAGTGCTGAATCGCGAAATTTTAATAGTCAAAAGATATTGTACATGGCTGCCAAGGACGGCCATGTCAGAGTGATGCAGTACCTGTACGACCAAGGGCTGGCTACCGATATAATTCACTTTGATAATGCAGGGGAGTTTTCTCTGGGCTCCGTGGCATTAAACTCAGTGAAATGGTTAGCAGAAAATGATATGATCGGCGATCAGCACAGATATAGCTGTGCTTTTGCCCAGGCAGCGCTGGCTGGCCGCTTGGACATTCTGCAGCTTTTTCAGACTTTAGATACTGCAGGTGGTTATGAAGCTGTTGGGCTTAAGAGGAGACGAACCGATCAGACGTTTTCGTTGTGGGGTGGAAATAGAGATACGTTTTACTGGGCGGCGCGAGGTGGTCATGTGCACGTGCTAGAATGGCTTCAAAAAAATTATCCGGCCAAGTGTGGACAAGATGCGATGGATGCTGCGATATCTTTGGGACATTTAGAAGCGGTAAAATGGCTACATGCGAACCGGACCGAGGGGTGTACGTCAGGTGCGATGTACTCCAATGGTCATTTCGAGATGGTGAAATGGCTGTATTTGAACCGCCCCGAGTCTCATACACCAGAGGCCATTGTGAAAGCCATACGAAACGGTCATTTACGAATTGCGTATTGGCTTGCCAGAAAGTATCCGAAGTACAGGATCAGTAGATACTGGTTTGAAGTAGACGACAGGAGACTTATCTCCAGCCGCAACTCGTTGGAGATGCTTCTCTTTCTTCGAGCGGTCTACCCCTACGTTTTTACTGCAAAGTACATCCGAATGCTTCGAAAGGATTTTAGTGACGATGCGGTTGTGAATTGGCTGAATGACAACTTTTCCTGTGAGGAAGAAACCGAGCCATGACGTCATTTATTTGGATTAAGCGCCGGCTGATTATTTTTTTGAAGTGGACGCCTTCTAAATCTATCGTAAGGCAGCCGCTCCTCTAAATTTTCGAAGCCATACATACTGCAACTGCAAAATAATATTTTGTTTTCAGAATATTTACCTTTTTTGTTTTGGAACTTGAGCATAATTTCGGAAAGTGATTATCTTTTCGCTACAAAACAGGATGAGCTATTAAACAATATCGGAGGTCATCTCTTTTAGTGTTCTGAAAACCATGTTGCTGTATAAGTCACCCAGTATATATCAGACGACTATTCACATACCGGTATGGTAAAATCCCCAGGGATCAGAATGTATCGGCGTAGGCTACAATAAAATTCTGAAAAGCAATGAAATAGGCTCGAATTGTGGTCTGCTTTTTATTTTGCTGTTCGGTAGGAGTAAAACAGAGAAAAAAAACAGTGGGGGCGAGGCGGGCCAGCGTCGAGCTGACCACTGAGCAGAGCATCGCTCTCTCTCCGGTACATTCAATCTTTTTATCGCGAGCGAAGCGAGCCGGGGGGGGGGGCGAAACGTTGGAGCGCCAGAGTGACAACGACTTAAAGAGTCTAAGCTCTCCTAAGTCGTGGAAACTACTTCCATTGGGAGTACAACATGCTCATGACATTGACTAGGAAGCGGCTTCTGGTGCATATGCAAGTGGTCAAGCCCGAGAACGAGATCACCGAGGTGTGGCTCGTATGCTAAGCGGAATCGCTTGGCATTTTCGTCTAAGGTGTGCAGCTTCAGCAGGAGACGAGCATGAAGGCTTAGGAACGCTTCGGAATTTATAAAACCGCACGACGCTACACAACCGTGCTACGCTAGCGCGCCGACTGCACGATTTTCAGCTGAAAAGTAGCTTGGCGACGGCTAAACATCTGGATGCGTTGAACGAACTGATCGTCAGTACTTGAAACGATAGGATAGTCGTCGAACAGCTAAGTTTTCTTCTCAGTAGACTGCCCGCAAAGTACGAGACCGTCGCTTCACTGTTTAAACGCTAACGCAGTGGCGCTTATTGAGGTCATGTAGAAGCAGCTCAAGGGCACTAGTGACACCAAGAAAAATGAGGCCACTGAGAAAGGATTCCAAGCGAACTGGATCGCCTGGCGTTTCGCGGCGGTCACAACGATTCTCACAAGAGGGTATTTTCACCACCATACAGCACGTTTCAAGACAAGTGCTTCAGCTTTGATCACGCGGGTCACATGATGCAAGACAGCCCCGACGGGAGCGGCGACTGAAAGAGAGATGCAGCCTCTGTAGCGGGTAAGGAACGCTCGGCCGGGTGGATAATCGACCGTGGTGCGACGTTGCACATGACCCTCAAATTAAAGACTTGGTCGAGTACAAGGGCCTGGTCACTGGCATCGAGATGACGATCGCGAGACGACAAAAATCGCGCGTCGAAGGAGCAGGATAGATTTAGCCGACTCGTCTGAACCGAAGACGCATTTTTATGGCCGATGAACTGTACATTCCAGGACTCGATAGATGGTTGCTACAAGCAATGAAGCTCCTAGAACATGACTGGCGCGTGGAGTCTCAGCAATCCACTTGCGTGATTTGGAGGGACAGCTGTGCGACTGCCTCAAGCACGTTCTTGTTGGACTGTCAGCAGGAAGAGAAACGATTCGTGCAGAACGCGGGCGGAAAACGAGTGGGGGCTTTGGAACACCCGCTTGGAACACCCCAACAATGATGCGCTGGCCAAGACACAGCGTTCCTCGACCGGTATCCCGCCGGTGAAGAATGGGGGTTGTACTTTATGCAGTGGATATATGTAGCGGAAGATGACGGTGACATCGTTACCGTCAAGATCAATGACGAAGACGACGCGTGTGTTGGAACTCGTACACACAGACGACATGGAGCCCATGAGAACGCCTTCGAAGCGTGGTGCCAAATATGTGCTGACGTTCCCTGACGACTACGCGATGTACGTCGCGGCTTACATCATGGAGAGCAAGAGCGAGGTAGCCGCGAAGCTGAAAGAGTTCAAGGCGTTATACGTACAGAACAGGGGAATGCAATAAGTGTTTGCGCTCCGACAACGACAACTGGACGGAGTTTGAAAGCAAGACGGCCGCCGACATTTTTTTGCGGCGCAGCATTGTCTACCATCGTTCCGTGCCACACAGCCTTCAGCAGAACGGAGCGGCGGAGCGCATTAATCGAGCTACCACAGAAAAGGCACGGAGCATGCTAATCTACAAGTCCATGTCGACGGAGTGGTGGGTAAAAAATGAGTACTGCGGTGCAGAGGTCGCAAACGGCTAACCGTACCCGAACGGGTAACATTCGGTTATATTTGCGGCTGGGTATGCGTAACCGAAACGTTTTCCGATGCGAGTGAACGGGCGGGTACGGACAGCCTAAACTACCAGATGACTGCAAGGTTCCAGTATTCATTCACAAATTGGAGGCTTCCGTAGTAAGCCTGCTGGTCCCGTACATCTCGTGAAGCTCTAGCTGGTGGGCTCGTACGTGTCGGTGGTGGAGTTCTGGGTGGTGGTCTCGTACGTCTCGTGGAGATCTAGTTGGTGGGCGCGTACGCCTCGGTGGTGGAGTTCTGAGTGGTGGTCTCGTACAGTTTGGTCGTGGGTTAACAAAATGGTGTTCGAGTAGTTGAAAAAACGGCCCCGTAATGATGGCAAAGTTGATGAAGACGTGAGAGCAGACACTGCTAACATAAAAAAGTTGAGGTCTCTTGATATGAAGCCCCTCAAAGCTGCTATAAAGACTGAACAATTGTCAGTAAAAGATGATGCAGCTCTTAGTCTTCAAGCTGAATCATCTTCGAGCCGCTCAAAATGTTGGAAATGTTTCTCCTTTATTGTAGAGAAAAAAGTGGCGTGCGTTTTACAGCAAGTAATAAGCAGTACGCTGCGTGCCGAGAGTGCTTTCAAGCGTACGTTTATGAAAGTGGAATGGGAACCAGTACGTTGAATGGACACATTACGAAGTGTTCCATACAAAATGCAAACCCAAATGTTGGATCAATGGTTAGGTACACCGCTCATTACAAGGTATCTGCGAGAGACAAACAGGAAGTTTGTCGAGCTGCAGCAATAATGTGCAGTACAGATCTACGGCCATTTCCAATTTGTGAAGGCCCAGGATTTAAATTGCTCGCGTCTACTTTAATAAAAATTGGGGCTCACTTGTGGGCATCGATGCGTTGTTACCGGTTGGTAACACTGTGAAACATCACGTCGTGAAAGTCGCAGAAGATGCTCGCTCTCGTGTTATACAGCTTCTGGCAGCTCATTTTAAAGAAGGCTGCTCAGTAGGTTTCACGGTTGATTTGTGGACAGACAAAGTCCGCAATTTGGCTTTCATGTCCATCACGTGCCATTGGATAGACGAGTGTTACAAAATGCACTCACGAACGCTCCAAGTCAAGCATTTCAGCCCCAAATCTCACACGGCTACTGCAGTACTTGACTTTTTTTAACTGTTATCTAAGAGATTATGACATTTACGAAAGCAGACTGGTAACGGTTGTGAGTGATACCAACTCAAATATGTGCGAGCGCGAACTTTTCACTGTAGTCACCGATAGCGGCTCTAACATTTGCGGTAGCAATGGATTCTGTTCTGAGTACGATTGGATAGCTTGCGCTGACCACAAGATCGCAATCATTTTGACCACGGTGCTGTGTAAAACTACTGAAACGGTTGGAAACACAAGATCGGACCCATTTTATCGGTTTAGAAGGAACATCCCGAAGGTTTTTTGAAATGAGTGAGGGGTGCAAGACGTTAGTGCGCTACGTCAAACAAGCCAACCTGCAGCCGCAGCTCTCAACCACTCTCAAACAAGAGAATGTCACTAGGTGGGGCTCTCATTATCGTATGATGCACAGCATTAAGAAAATGTATGATGAACTGGCGACGCTGCTAACATCGCGGCGGCTATTTCACTATCTCGAGCCCATAAACCGCCAGCTTCTCGAAGAGCTTGTTAATTTTTCGGAATCATTTCAGGAGGCTACACTAAAACTAGAAAGCTGGACACAACCAACGCTGCATTTGGTGGTCTACGCGCGTTTTAGATTGCTGGATCTACTGAAACCTTGTACCGAACCCGAGGTTGTCAGCGACGACGGAAGCCCGACAAGGTTATTCCACCCGATTCACCTTCCCTCATTGCAGTAAAGCAGCTCGTTTTAGCTCACTGCATGCCAACGTGAAAATTGGTTGACAAACATTATGTAGCGGCGATCCTTGACCCGCGCCAGAAGCGTAAGTTACGATTGTACGGAGTCGACGAACTTCAAGTTACGAATGCTCGCAATATTTTGCTAGCCTTAATGCGCGCATCTTCGACTAGGATATGCGTTAATGAACCAGTTCCGGTGTCAGCAGCTCCAACGAAACGAAAACAACAAAGACGGGGGATTATTAGCTTGAATGCCCCAGACGAGTTGGGTCGTGGCCAGGGCCAATGTTTTGTCATGCTAGCCGAAATAGTCATAAAAAAGCGATAATGTATCGTGAGTCATTTCGAATGGCGGTATATAGCTGTATTAGCAAATGGGTGTGCAGAAAACTTGGTTCCGCTCTACACTGTAAGGTATCCCATGCAGTCATCAAGCTAGCTCTGCTTTGTCAGGAAGATTGCACATGCTGATTTAAGTCCCTCTACTACCTTTTAGATAGCCGTTTTAGCACCAAGGGTCATGGCCGACATTCATCAGATTGTTCAAGCGTATAAAAGAGAGAGGATCTGATTTTGTGTCTTACCTTTTCGGATCCACCGTTGAAGGGCTTCCCAGTCTACTGCTGAACAAATACTGAGACTACTAAATATTTGGTTTGGCAAAACAATTTATGCGTAAAATTAATCTCTACTTTAATAGCTGTCTGGCGCGAATCATAATTAGGAGATCTATCATTTCATGCGTTTAAAGCTATAGTACGTTTCTGGTTTATTTGACGCTCACGTCAATAGCGCGTCCGCATCGCAATGATAAACTGAAATCGCGCGACCAAATTACACTGAAAGCAGCTGCAACAAGCTCCGGTCTGGCCATGATGCCAGTACAGGTTTGGACCATTGACGCAAACTAGAAAACTAGCAATGCTACGCTCATGTATCATCTTATACATTACTATAACAGATGCTTCTCTAGCTTAGCAATGTTGAAACAACAGTAGGAACAGTTTGGCCAGCGTTAAAACTATTTCCGATAGTTAGCGGACTTCGCCGATCTATATTCAGTAATATGCTACAGGTGGGTTGACGAGTTATATTATCTCATTAGGTGTGGATCGTATCGAATCGCGTCGTCCGAGACGATGCAGTTTTGGCCGGCCGGAAGGCTGGGTGTTAGCTACGGTACTTCACGGACAAACTGGTCGATCATACATCACTAGCTAACAGAAGGTCAGAACTATACATGCTAGTATAGCAACAGGGACGGGTTGTATAAAACTTAAGCTTTGGCTTTCTTTAGGAATGTGTCTTCTATTATGGGGGCCCCCTTAGTACACCGAGGTGCGTTGAAAGTTCTGATGTAACTCGATCTTAGCTAGAGAGACGAAGTGCTCAGTAGTATACCCAAAACTGGGGTTTTAAACATGCCAAGACCAGAATGCAAGTCAATCAAGAAGCTGTGCAAGTAGGCTTATATGTATCAAGACAAAACACTTGTCTATGTGTTTAGTGGGCAACACACACAAGTTTGAAAAATCTAACTTAGTGTGTGTTCAAAAAAAATCTTTTATTTTATGCACCTCCCTTCTTAAGCTCTAAGCGCCCATGACATGTTTGCTCGTAATACTATCAGCTAGCTAACATGTATAGCTACTAGCATGTCAGTGTCACGAATTATCCTAGTGTGAGCGAACAAACGAGGAGGGAAATCGGTCATACTTCCTGCTGCGTGTATTCTTTAGCTTTTGATATGCTCACGGGGTGTAAATTTGGACCTCCCTTCTACGTGCATCCGCTTCACCCGCGGTATTCTTCTCAGTAGGGTAATGGAAGTGTAGGTACAGGCTCACTTGACGCACTAGCGTCCCGACTCCAAGCGTGGAGCCGCCAGTATCCGTGGGATGTCACAGGGTGAGAGGCGCTGGGACAGGTGGGTGGCGAGTACTCCGCACAAAGAACGGCGTCCGGCCCTTTGATAAGTGAACGGCGTTGTCGAATGCGAATATAGGAAGCGGTAGGGACGAGCCCCACGCCGTGCACAAAATCGCATAGCTGCGAATGACGTCTTCAAGGACTCGGTCAACGCTTTCAGTCTGCCCATCCGTCCCCTGATTCGCCGCTGCTGACATCAGGAACTCAGTCTCCAATAGATCGAAGAGGTGCAACCAGAACGAGGATGTAAAGCGCGGTCGCGGTCGTATACGATAGACTCCGGAAGGCCGTGATGACGAAATACCACATCGACGAAGTGTGCCGCGAATGCTTCCGCGGTGATCGAGGCAGCCACTGAAACGAGATAGATCATTACGTTGAAGCGATCGACAAACACAAGCACACCCCTCGACTGGATGTGTCGGGTGGGGACCGAACATGAAGTCCTTCCATGGCGACCTTGAGGAGGCGCAGTGGGGCCTGGGCTATGAAATTGGTTTGGCTCTTTGGCTTTGTTCGCATGTGCAGATCCACTTGCATACCTACTTGTACGTATGGGGCCAGCAAAAGTTTCGGCAGGTTCGCGTATGTCTTCTCGCGACCGAGATGACCTCCGGTCGGAGCGGCATGGTACTCGTGAATGATGCGCGCACGGAGATCAGCGCCATTTGGGACGCCGACTCGAGGTCCATCGAGCCTGTCGATGCTGTCCTTCAGCAGATTGCCGTCCAGTCGATACCTATCGATCCGATTACGCTTGGTCCTTGATAGGACACCCAGTGCGTCGCAACTGGGAGCATCTATATGCTTCAATATGGCACCGTAGATGGGGTCGTCATCGTATGTTGCTGCGATCATGTCACCCACCGGGAGCGCGGGAACGGGTGATCAGCTTCTGATTGATACCCGACGACACGCAGACTGCACACTCGTCATCATCCTCATCAGTCGCTTGCTGACTTAGTGCTTCCAGTGCTTCTCGGGGATCCTAGTCCGGACGCCAAGACAGCGCGTCGATGGTAATGTTATTCTTGGCAAGTTTGTAGTGGACGACGAAGCTGTACTCGGAGAAGAAGGACAGTCAACGGGCCGTCCGGCGCGACAAGTGAGGACGCTCCATCGCTGTCCGCGGCGATGCGTGATCAATGTAAGCTGCTCGCCGAGAAAAAATACAATATGAATTTGATCAAAGCATATCGCATCACCAGGAGCTCCTGGTCGTGGACTGAGTAGTTCTGCTCGGCCGCCTTCAGTTGTTGCGACAGTTGATAACGCGTTCGCGTTCGTCATCATCAAACTGCATCAGCGCACAGCCGATGGCAAAATAGCTCGCGTCGCAGACGACGTGGAATGGCTTCGAATTGTCAGCAAGCATCAAGATGGAGGCTGATACCAAGCGTTTATTCACTGAGTCATGATAAACCGGCTTCCACTTCCATATCACATCCTTATTCACCAGCAACGACGACGGCTGGATCAACCCAGCGAAGTTTTTCGTATAGTTGTGCAATGAATTGGCTATACCAAGCCACTAACGCAACACAGTGGGGCTCGTTGGCGTTGACCAGGAACAAATAGACGTGGCCTTCTTAGGATCTGCCCGCACATCATCCTTGCTCACATAACACCGGAGTCCCCGGTGCACTGAAGGCACATTTCCTCAGGCTTACATAGCTTTTGTTCTCTCGTATCACATCAAAGACTTACCTCAGGTGTTTCAGGTGTACTTCCACGGCACTGAGGTTGCCCTCCGTGAGGCTGTGTACAAGGATGTCGTTGAAGTAACTCGGCGCGAAGTCTCGGAGCGGACGAAGCACATGGAAAACCATGCGATTGAAGGTGGCAGGCGCATTTTTCAGACGCTGTGACATGACGAGCCATTCCCAGAGCATCCCACTCGGCGTGCTAACGACGGTAAGGTATATCACATGTCATTAATGGAATTTGATAGAATCCATCGGTCAGGTCGATGGCGCTGTAGATAACATTGTCAGCCGTTGAGGCCAGTATCAGGTCCTTCTGAGGGACCGGAGTCTGCGCGGAAATTGTAGGATCATTCAATTTGTTGAGTGCGTGAGGAATGTGCCATCCACCTGTAGATTTTTCACGCAAAATGTTGTGCATGAGAGAGGCGAGGTACTCTCTCGCACGTGACCTGCCTTCTGGTGGCTCTCGAAGAATTCGCCTATTGCTCTCACTTGGTCACGAGGAAGCGGCCACTGTCTGGCGACGCAATACTTCGTCCCTGATGCAAGGTCGATCTCGTGTTTTTCGCCTCGATCCGCCGATAGTTCGACGGGAATCTCATTCGGGGAGACGTCCGCGTACTCGTAAGAGGTGTCGAATACTGATTTGGCTGACTCCCGCAAGCCTATCCAGGAATGTGCTTGGAATCGTTCCTCGTCAGCAGACTTCGGCTCTGCACCTTGAGGATGTGAACGCTCACTCATTGTTGTGACTGCATTTGCTGACGCACCCGCCAAGACTGCCTCGGTGATCAACCACACTTGCTCGGTATCACCAGCTTTGAGGTCCCCCGGGAAGTTCTTCCAGGACAAGCTTGGAAGGCGTGTGATTGCCGCGGCTTCGTGTGGCGGACTCGCGCCTTTGAAAGTTCGCGACCGACTCGGGTCTCCTTCCACGTACTCAAGCGCGCAGACCGATTCCATCGGTGGGCTGTCGCTGAATGTGGAGTCTCTACGAGGCTTCAGGCGGTGACTCATCGATTTCTTCTTCGTCGATCTCACGCTCGAGCCGATTCAGACGATGCATCACCTTCTCTCGTCGCGGGAGACCGTACCTCACCGGACCGGTAGCACGCGGGAACCTCTGCTCGACCACCGTCTTGAACTTTGGGACCCCTGTTCGACCGCTGTTTTTGTCTGTGAGAGCGACACACGCTTGACCACTTCGTCATCTTCGTTGCGATACCGCGACAAGTGGCGGGGAGAAATGGCATGGCGTGGGCAAGCCGCACGTCCAGGAGTGGAAACAAGCGATCCCGTGACGTCGCAATTCTGCGACCGCATCCTGCAGCTAACTCACAACTTCCTGGGGTCCAATTGACAAACTCGGGAGAGAAATCCTGGTCGAGAGCCAAGCGTTTTCCGCAAGCACTGGACAGCTTCGACCAAAAAGGGTTGCCGCACCTCCATCGATGGCATTGACCTACTAAGATCAAGCGCAAGGTGAATGGTTTGCCTATGAGCAGGAACTGCCTGGCCAGAGTGGATACCGCTTCTTCCCCGTTGGTTTATGTGTCAAGACCCAAAGCTGTGAGCGAATTCACGAAGGTCAAATCATCTAGTAGGAGTTGCATACGCCTCAGAAACTCGTCCGGCGTTGTGTAGATGCCCGTTAACAGACGTGTATATTGGAACGTTCCCCAAGGTAACATGAATGAACCGATGCGTGAGCAATTTTCTCTCAGGTGACGGCCTTTTGTCGTCTATTTGCACGACTTGGAGTGCTTGTATTACATCCCTTTTATTCTTTCTACCGAGTGTTGAACACTCGGCGCCTTTGTAAAAGGCTTACCCGTGCCTGGTACCCTTCCGCTGTTGGGCGTGTATGTGCTGAACGACAGCTGCAGAGTGCACGCCAAGGCACCTGTCAGCTTCTTTCATGGAACCAAGTTGGCCGTCAATGTAGCCGATCATTGTGGGGTATCGCAGTGCTCCCTCTATTATCCGATACTACAAGTTGCGCTATGTCATACATGTGACAGCAGCATGTTGTTGGCACATGTGAAGATGGATGTAACAACATCCTCTTGCAGGTGTCCCCCATCGGCGTGGATACGTCAGTGGCAAGGACATTTATTCCTCGCTAGTTAGCCTTTCACGGTGCGGCTCCAGTGATCTTATAATCGACAGCCTGATTAGCCGAACAACCTCTTGTAGCAGAATGCTGTTTTAAGCGCCACCACTTGACCCGATAGTTTTCGACAGTCAAAACAATCGTGGACGGGCTCATTGAATCCGAAATCAGGACAGTAAGATCTGGGACATCTAGTGGTGGATCTTGCCTTCTCATCCGTTGCGTCTGCTGTTGATATCCTAAAGGGGAACGCGAACCGACATGACTGGAGAAACATGGACGCTTTCGTCGGTAGAGACCGTGTTTTGTCAGCACTCCCACTTGATCGCCTCCAGCGACAAGATCATCTTCAATTCTTGTAACCGTAGCTTATCGTTCTGATCAGAAGCAAAATCACGTCCATTTACAACGAGGTCTCCACCACGTAACAGGGATCCTCGTCCAACAGCGTAGCACAAGCCATGCTGAGAGGGCCATTGCTCGCTCTAGTGACTGCGTGTGTCGTGGTGTTTTGTCCATGACAGTGACATGGGGCCAGGCTCTTAGCGCCATCAAGAGGTGCGTGAAGACCTCATTCACGTTGAATCCACGTCGACGCTTGGCCGACCGGCCAGCCAGTCAGTCTCTGGCTGATATTGCGCAGGCGACGGAATGACCAGGATGCAGTCCAACGCGTAATTCATATCGATCACTAAGAAGTCGTCCTTGCTGCATAAGCCGTCGAACGTGTTCGACAAGGAAAGGTCACGCTGCGCAGGTTTAATATCTGCGACTTTGACGAGAAACTTGCCCGGACCAATCGTGGCGAGCTTTGATATCTGCAACTTTGACTAGAAACTTGCCCGGACCAATCCGAGGCGGACGCTCTTGGGTAGCGCAAACACGACACGCCAAATAAGTTGTTGGTCATTTGTAGTGGTCGCCGGGCACGGGTGACGTAAAGGCTGACGATGTTCAGTCTCGAGTCGCCCGGCGTAGTGGTGTAATTTGTGTGTGTTAGGGACACGGGGGGGGGGGGGGGGGGCTCAAAGGTTGGGCTGCCACCGGAGGGCCCGGCCCTTCGTTGAAACCATTAAAACGCCCCGCACCTTGGTCCTGGTCGCTTTTTACTGAGCGACCGGGGAATGTCCCCCATCGGCGTGCGCGACGACGGAGCTACTCCGATTTTTCTTTCCACAGCAAAAACAAATGAGGTAACGTTGCTTCGCCCATTGCCTCCGCGATGGGACCCGCGCCGTCGCTCACTCGATGTTTTGATGGCGTCGTTTTCCATGGGCTCAGGGGTTGACGATCGAACTTCCGTAGGCATGGCTGTAGCGTATGATGCAGTGACCACGTAATCCTCGAGAAGCGCGAGGGAAAATGCATTCTCAAAAGAGGAGAGATCAGTTCTGGTGAGACAATAACAAGTCATACACTCACACATGCCGAACACGAAGGTGTTGACCTAAGAGGCCTTGTCGATTGGCCTGATCACGATGTATGACACTGGGTGTCGCATCTTCTGGACGTAACCGCGCATCGACATCTTCTCTAGCTGAAGGGCGAAGAGTTCTGCATGCACGCGTGACTCATCTTGCGGAGACTTAAACGCCAGTCGCAAGTCACCCTGGAGCGTTCCAGAGTAGGGAAAGTCTTGGGATTGACGACCAACTTACCAAGCACTTATTCCTTGGCCTTCCCGACAAACCAGGAGAGAAGGGAGTTCAGCCTGGCCGATGTCGCGTCGATGAGTTGCGAGGTGATCGGCCAGTTTTCGCCGGCGTTAGAATACGTAGACGTCTCCGACTTGACGACGTCATTTTGGGATGGATGTAAAATTGTTTATACCCACGGGCTTGCATTGGCGAGCTCGCGTTCGATGAATTCTCGAGCTGCAATATTTTGCTGATCAGGCGCCGCTGAGCTCTGCAGCGATGCGATGACAGCATATCCGGACATCGCCTCGAGTTGATAGAAAATGCAGCGTGCTCCAAAGTCGCCCCAGAATCTGGACTTGGTCTCCGTAGACTTGGCCGTTGGGAGGACCATGAAGTGCTACCAGATGTAACGCGGCAAGAATTTTAGCTACTAGCTTAGACTCATTTGTAGAGAAAGCTTGCGATACTATAATCACGTGTTAGGTTAGTGGAAATTTCAGCTTTGATTTATTTGGGATATCGGCTACCCCCTGGCCTTGTGAACCACTCAAATACAGGTCAACACCTGATTGGCCAATAAGTGGGTCTGGCTCATCACTATCAATTAATCAGATAATGTACGCTATCCGTGTGTCACTTTGTCAACTTATGCAATTGTAGTTGGGTTGAATGACGAGGGTGGTGTTGTCTTTTAATCTTCATCAAGATCTCACAGAACCTTCGTCGAGACTCCAGCCTGTGGCGCGGAGGTGCGCAACAGCCCGAGTCTGTTAATCTTCGTGTCTGTATATATTCAGGCAATAACTTATGGAAGTGGATAAAGTCACACTATGAGTTTTGATAAGATACGATAAAAACGGCTGCGAAGATATATAAAATCTCTACATTTGAAATGCCATGGATTTCAAAAATCACCCTCTCCCCCCCCCTTCACCCCTCCCCTCTTTTCGCGCCTTACAGCCTTTCATTTTGAAAGATTTGAAAGCGCTGCAGAAGCTCTCGGTCATCGGAGATATGAACAGCTCCGCGTCTGCTCGGATTCCGACGCCGTTGATGAGGCCACGCAGAGGCAGCCCCCTGCTTCTGTAGCGGTTGACACCGTCTCCGCAACTGAGGCACAATCACCCGAGGACTATATTCCCTCGTCTGATGACAGATAGTTCGTTGCGCGGCCTATGCAGAAGCGTCATTTTGCGGGCTGGGACATTTGTTTTTAGTTTCTGGACAAGTACCAAGTCTTCCGCAAGAGGACGTCTTCGAGTGTCGAGAAAAGAAACACGGACCTCGCGCGCCGTGGAAAGACTACATCTATACCAATTATTCCAGCTTCTTCCGAAAAGTATTACCATGCACGCATGGATGGTCACGGCCAAGCCGATCTAAAGGAAAACGAGAGAACTATTTTATGAAGTCGACACAATGTCAGGCGCAGTCGTCTCTTACAGTGGTCTGGGTTGCGGATTTAGGCTTCCAGGTGAAAGTAACTCAGCAATCCACTGTCCACAATCACCCCCTCGGTCAACTCACCTACGCCAATCACCCTGCCAACCATCAAGTTGAAGATGCTAACGTCCTCGGCTTCGTCGAGGAGTTGCAGGCGGCTGGAGCGAAGAAAAAGATGATCATGGAGTATTTGAGGCGAAAAACAGGTATGCCTGCTATTTATTATGAGATCTGTACCGTTACTATACCGCTTATATTATAGGCAAGCGAGTCACCTTAAGAGACGTACACAACATGGTTGCCAGTATCAAGGAAGCACGGCGGGGAGCTACAACTGTAGAATCTAGTTGGATTTCTGTTTCCGCGATTTTTGTTCTCAAAAGGGAAACACAGCTACGGTCTATGTCGACGAAGATAAACTGGCTCAGACGATCGCTTATCAGACTCATCAGATGCGCCGCTTCTTTGAGGCTTTTCCAGAAGTGATGATGGTGGATGCCACCCACAACATCAAGGGCGCTTGGTATAAGCTGTTTAGCTTAATGATTCATGACGTATTCGACCACGTAAGTGACAACTCTGTGATTATTTGCGGTTCTTTGTGACTCACAGTGTGCCATTGTGTCCTTTGTGTCGCTTTGTGCCCCTCGGTGCCTTATCGTGGCTTTTGTGATTCTTGATGCCTCATTGTAGCTTTTTGTGATCTATGTGTGAAATAGGGACAATACGTTCAGCATGCACAGATGGAAAATGAGAGCACTGAATGTCTTACGGACGCCGTTCATGTGAAATCACTGAAACAAGGCGACGGAGTCAGCTGCGGGCCACTGGAATTGCACTTCTTTGAGTGTCCAGTCAGCGGCATTGCTCTTCTAGATTCTGTTTCAAAGGCCATCCTGCGGTATATTCGGTTGCGGTATTTGCTGAAGTCACTGCATGTTTAAATTGTTTAAATACACACCACACCGCATAACGCATATTTTTTCCTTACTTATATTTGCTTCCCGCAAGAAAATTAAACTGCGTAACGACACGACAGACACGACCTTGGTTCTCGTCGATAAAACTTGTAGATAACTCTATCTTTCTTAACGCTATTGGCCTCCGTGCAGAGGTAGTGACGCTGACACGACATGCCAGTAAAAAAATCACTAAGTCAATTGTACACTCACGTAACATTCCATTTCGAGCCAGTGTACGTGCTACATTCAAGCTACAATAAGATTCGATGATGTATGCGCATACACCCCAGAAAGTCTATGATTGATGAAATTTATGAATTTAAAATACGTACTTTATGTTCAACGTGTGCCTTTTGTGACTTTGTTTTCTGGACACACCTATGTGTGCTCGCGTGGTGGCTTTTGTATGCACTTAAGAACGAAGGCACACACTCATAGTGTGAATCTAACATCGATCATAACTTATTGCTTGCGGTCGATATCAATTGACTGCCGACGCTCTGTCATACTTGAAAAAATCCACACTTCTGGTGGTAGGGAGAAGAGAGGGTATTATTTAATGGAGGGTACTATTGTGAGTTCTAGTCGACACTAAAGCTCATATTAGATACAACATCGGACTTGAATGGAGCATCAGGGTACCATCCATAACTGTGTCTGTCAATTTTCAAATAGCTTGATTTTTGATTCACTCCGGAATTCACAATATTTAATACAATGTTTGACAGGGCTTGAGGGCTTTTAATAGGGAGAGAACGCTACTTAATAACCAGTTGCTGACCAGGGATCGGACTTGGTCTCACTAAGATGGTTGCAGAATTAGGGGTGACTGACGTCTGACCATCACTCCTGTTTTGGCGCGCAATTCCCCGCACTCCGTCATACCGCAATCGATTCCGCACTGCTGAGCATGGAGCAGCGTCGACGCGAGGCGGCCAAGGATCTGCTCAAGCACAGTCTGTTCGGCTTCCAGGCGCATGACGCCGTCGTCTCGGAGCGTCTTAGCGAGCTGAAGGGTCTGCTGATGGCTACATGCGGCGAGAAGGACCAGATCGGACTGCTGAGTGAGAATATCCGCGAGATTGAGGAGCAACTCAAGAGTCGTAGCGAGCGCTTCCTGTTGGAGTCACTGCGGCAATTTGAGCAGGACATGGAGCTGTTACTGGATGTGGAGAGTGGTGACGATGCGGACGAAACGGAGGAAGACTCGGACGATGACCAGGAGGAGATGGACGAGTGTTTGTCACTCTCCCAGGAAGCCGCTTTCACTGCTACGACGCCGCTGTCCTCGCCTCTGCCCCCTGTGAAGTCTATTAAGAATAACGAGAGGAAGACAGAGGACGAGGAGATGCTCTGTGGCGTCTGCTGTGCTCCTGACTCGTTGGAGAACGACCCCATCGTCATCTGCGAAGTGTGTGGCGTGGCCGTGCATCAGACATGCTACAGATTGGCTGCAGTACCGGAAGGAGACTGGTTCTGCCACCCGTGTCGACAGTATATGGACTCGCAGGATATTGAGAAGAGTTTGATCCCCACCCACGAGTTGGAGTGTGAAGCCTGCTGCTCCAAAGCAGGAGCCATGGCGCCAACAATTGACGGAGGTTGGGTCCATGTGGCCTGCTCCATGTTCTTGCCCGAGCTGTATGTGCAGGAGAAGCACGCGTCGAGATTCCAGGGCCCTCTGGACGGTTTACAGGTTGTGTGTGGCATGGACAAGCTGAAGCAACGGAGGAAACTGCGCTGTTGCTTTTGCAAGAAGAGCAAGTGGGTGGCTGGTTGTATGTTGGCTGTGGCGATGGCAGGTGCTGACGGACGCTGCTGTGTTGTTGCAGTGAGAAAGGAGCTTGTGCGCAGTGTGTGGTGGGGAAGTGCACTGTAGCATACCACGCGTTGTGTGCGCTAAGGAACGGCATTAAACTGCGATATTTGGAAGACCAGGTAAGGCCAGAGCTCAGGGTGATAGGCGAGGGGTGTCTATCCTTCACTCGATTGATTACGATTGTGTTTTTCTTGCTTATGGCAGGGTCAATTTGGCAGCGGATGCCTCAAACACCAAGCCAAATTCCTTGGAACCGATGAATCTGATGTTGAGCAGAGCTGCGTGAAGAAATCCAAAGAAAACTCCAATTCGAAGACATCACGACGGAACTCTTGGTCGGACGATGGTGACAGTGAAAGTGAAAAGGACGATGAACACGATCTGGATAGCGATAGTGAAAGTGAAAAGGACGATGAACACGATCTGGATAGCGATAGTGACCACGGTGGCAGTCAAGACTCGCTTTCGGACGACGATCACCCTGGTAAAGATGATCACAGGGTACAGGCACAGCCAACACCAACAAAGATGTCGCCGCCACGGCTTCTAGGTGCACCACCGCTGAGGAGCAGTGGCAAGAAACAATCCAACAGACCGAGAAGTAGGCGTCAAATCAAGCTTACGTTTGCGGCAGCAGATGATACTATTACACAGCCGACACCCTCGAGTTCAGCTTGTACTCATCTTGAGGCTGTTGAAGGATCCAGTTCTTCCGTCCAGCAGCCTACAACATCAGGCAGTGACAAGAGTGCTGACACCAATAGGCGACTTGTACTCCAATCCAACGTCTTCACACCTGCATTCTACCCGCTGGCGTGCAAACCGGACCACATCGACGACCGAGATTTCGAATACGTAATGGTTATGATATCCAGTCGACCTTTTGGTCTCGGAATCGCGTCTTCGAACGAAGGACAAGGCATTCATCTCCATGCGGGTAATACGCGTAACGTCGCCGTCAATGCGGCTCTAAAACGTGGAGTTATTCAAGATGGCGACGAGATTTTCGCATTCAACGACCAGGTGTTACGTGGCTCCGATCTCGAGAGTTTTAAAGAAGAAGTCGTGCCTGCAGTTTCGCTACCAGCTCGGTGCTGGTTCCGGACGAAGCGGAAGAATAAAATGTCTACGGCCCCTGCTGCTCAGGTTGCGCACACCGGCGGCAAAACACCTGTGCAGGTCTCGATAAACACGGCAAGTACACCAAAGCCCAGAGACCAGCAGCTCGTGACTCCGTTTGCGAGCCCACAAGCCACTTTCGGGCTGGTCAGTAATAATTCCGCTGAAGGTGATGTCGGTGTTGTTTCCCTGGGCATTGATTGGCCGTGGGTATTTCTCCGGTCAGACGGCAAGCTAGCAATGAATCTCTTCTGGAAGTCACTCGACTCTGCTATTTTTCTCCGGAAAATCAACAAGCGCACGTTGTCGCAGCTGCAGCAGCGAGTGGAGGAAATGTGTGGCGTGCGACTGAGTCGCTCTCATCCTGAATATGAACAGGTGCGTGAGCTGCTGGTGATGCCTCGACGCGAACGCATGCCAGCGTATCTTGTAGATTTTCGGAAAACTCGCGAGCAAAAGCAGCAATTTTTGTCGTCTGACGTCCTGATGGGCGTCTCCAGCGAACCGAAAGATGCAGAAACAGAGCTGGATGAAGACACTCCCCTCGAGGTGGGAACCACAGTCAACGTGGCGAAGCGCACGTGGCCTGGAATGAACAAACTTGGTGGTGTAGGTCGAATCAAGAAGGTGAACGAAGAAATAATAGCGAACGGCAGAAGGCGGTTCACGTACAACGTTGCGTACGTTTTAAGTGGCAGCGACAGGAACGTGGAGCGCAAGTACATCAGCGTCGTGGACCTTGACGCAGACGAAGTTGATAAGAAGGAGGAGACCAGCTCTACATCTACGGGAAGAAGACACAAGTCGGAACCAGATGCAGACACCAAGGATATTGAGGAGACAGAGGCTGCTGACACCTTGAGTGTAAGCCTAGTCTTTGCTCTAAGTCGCACGGCAGTGGAAGACCAAGTCACTGAACTTCCCGACGCTCAGATGGACAGCCCACCCAAGCGACGACGATTCCAGCTGCAGTTCTCAACAGAAAACGAAGCTGTGCATTGCGAGCGGAAGACAGAGAGCTCGAATCCTGATTTATCTGCTCGAGAGCTGCTTCTGCATCGCCACTTTTCAGTGAAGGCGGATGATGCGATAGTAAACGACTGCTTTTCGTCACAGCTGCTAAGCGTGGAGGATCGTGCCGGTGATGAACTAGACGACGATGACACTGATAACGAAGATGAAGAGGACGAGATCAAGACGGAGCTGACGACTCTGCAGACTGAGTTACGTGCTGTGATAGAGTCCAATGAGCTGGTCTTTGCATCGCTTACCAAGAAGATGGAGGAAGAATACGCATCGAAGGAATACCGCCAGAAGATGCTCCAGGATATCGAATGGCGTAACTATGAACGCATGTACCAGGAGCTCCAAGCTGCAAAGCGTCAATTCGCCGACAGCGACGAGGAGAGTGATGCAGATGAGGGTGGCCGAGAACCTGGTGCCGCAGCCAAGGCGGACAGCGAACAGGAGAACAGCGACAACGAAGATATTTCATTTGGAGGCATGTTTGTGAACAAGCTCAAGCAAGAGGGCAGCGAGGTGTGCGCTCTGTGCGAACTGAGTGGTGGAGACTTTACCGGCACGGACAGTGGCAGCGTCGTGCACCCCCAGTGCGCAATGTTTACTCCTGAAACGTTCTTCAAAGACGGCGTCGTGCATGGCATTAACCTCGTCGATCCTGAACGTCGACGACTGAAGTGCTCAATTTGTGGCGGCTGCAAGGGACTAAGTAAAATTCAGTGCGCACACAGGAAGTGCGTGCGCGCCTACCACGTGGCTTGTGCCTTCGTGAACGGCCTTCTCACCAGAGATCCATACTATCAGGCGTGGTGCCCTCGTCATCTGAAAACCTCGGGAATGGGTCAGTTCGTTGAGATCCCAGACCATCTGAACAAAGACAAAAGTGCCCTGTCGACGGCAATCACAAGCAGTGAAACTCCAAGCGTAACTCCAGCGTCTTCCCCGGTTCGACGTAAACGTGGAAGACCGCGCTTATCTCAACCGAGAGTAAACCGTAACCGTAAGGACACGACACCGGCAGAAGTGACGACTACAGCTCCAACCGACATCTCGTCGTCCAAGACCAACAGAAAGCGGAAACGTAAAGGAAGCAACGCCAGTACTTCAGCCAGTGCCTGTGTTAGTAACACCAAAATCGCTCGAGTGACTCGAGGCAGCAGTCCTCGAAGTGCGATTGCTCTCGACGCAGAGGAGCCTCGATGTGCGAGACGACTTGAGATCGAGCTAAGTGACGACAGTGATCACGAAGGGAAGGCGGTGGAGGCATGGCAACAAGGTCGTGACCCTCTGCATGTTTTCAACGAGGGAAACGTAGTGGAAGTGCTAGCTCGAGACTGGCGCGGCATCAACAAACCTGGTGGAGTTGCACGTGTCCGTGGTGTGGAGGTGGTTCCGAATCTAAACGGCGGGAAGAACGTTTTCTACGATGTTGTCCACATCGTTGGGGCGTTCAAAGAGAAGCGTTTGCCTGCCAAGTTTGTTCGCAGGTACCAGCCTAGTGATGAATAGAGGAAATAGCAATCATAGAGATAGTTTTGTCGATTGGTTTTAGCCTAGTAATCAAAGCCTGATACCACTCTTCGCGTTGACTGGCTCAGTAAATTTCGAGCAATCTGTTCGAAGTGGCGAATGCAGTGGTGGCATCACCGGTAGCTAAATCTCTTAACCACAAGGGGATAATAATCATTGCTTTTCTTCATCTCGTCATAGGTATCCGCGCAGTCAGGATTGCAACTGATGGTGGTTTTAGTAACAAGATGAGGATAAGGTCATCATTATTAAGCTCGGGAGCATGTCTGACACGTCGCTATAATTATCTTTATTTTTCCCGATTCCTGACACAACCTCCAAGTCAGCAGACACCGCCAGCACTTTCCAGATTTAATAGCGATATTTCCTATCGCAGAGTTTTGGGCAGAATTGTACGTTCAAAGTTATACTGACGCTACACGAATCGCCTGTTATATAAAAAAGGAGAAGAGCTAGTTCAAGGATAAAGTTCTAGCTGTTCCAGTACGTCTGCCATGGAGGCCTCAGCTCTAATACTGCCAATATTCTCGCAGACAGCTACAAACGCAGTGAAGAGAGTCTTAGCTGAGTCGTCCTCGCACTTGTGTCCCATGGAATAACAAAACGAGGGTACCGACGACACCCAAAGAACCGCTGAGGGGCCGAGGTGTGGCATCGAATTGTAAACGTGCAGAGTCTCGACTTCAAGCAGATTCTGCTTGCTGTCAGTGTCTCCAGACGGAGACAGTGGGTACTTTGTGGCAAACGGATAGTGCCCCACGTTGGAGAGATTGACATCTGAAGTCTGCGGATGGCGAATGTTGAGAGCTTTCGTGAATGACGGCTGTATCTTGGCGTTGATCTGCTGGTCAAAGATAATGGGCACAGCAGCGAGGGACATCGTTTGGTTGACTTTTGAGTCGATATCACGCTTCGCTTGGCGCGCTAGGTCCCAGAATTTGGTGGTGGTCAAGTTGACACCTTTGCGACCCAGCCGGCCCAGATTAGCAAAGGTGACGTAAGTGCCGACGATATCTTCCTCTACTGGATGAGGAACACGCCGTCGCATGTTATAATCCAAGTCGAGTATGAGCTTGAAAGGCTGCGTTGAGTCAAAATCTGGGAGTCTTTCAGCTGCGCGATAGAATGCGAGGAGGGTAGCGCACACGACGGCACCGCCAAAAGTGACATTTTCTTCTTTGCACTTGGAGAGAGTCTTCTTCATGGACGTCGGATCGCCCTCAGCGAACGAGGCTGTGGTTGGATTTAAGAGAGGGGGCACCACAAAGTCGTGTTGGTCTTCTCGAGCTAGCAGAACGGGGCGAAATCGAGTCAACTCGCTGTGGAAGATTGCCTTCCCAAAAAACGAAATGACGCCCTTCATAAAAGCTTTCGACAGTGGTTTGCTTGACAGCCACAGGTCGTAAAAGGAAGGACGCAGTGGCAATTCTTGAGCTTGAACAGGTAACACTTGGGTCGCAAGGGAGGTTATCTGCTGAAGAATGTCGTTGAGTACCACCATACCCGAATACCCGTCCGACATGTAGTGATCCGAAAAGAGCATCAAGCGAGCGTGCTGTGCCTCCTCATCGACCCACACAGTCAAAAAGAACGGAAGCTGCGTGTATCGGTCAAAACCGACGTTGCATTCGTCTTCCACGTACTTCTGCCAGCTGTCGAAGCTGTCATGGAAAGCTTGAACCCGCAGAAGATTCTTGGTGCTGATGTCGTCAACACTCACGAGCTTTTGGATTTCTGCGACAAAGTCTTGACCCTGCACTTGCAATGCTCTCATTCGAGGGTGCGTGTTGAAAGTTCGCACGAGTGCAGTCGGCAGGAACCGGAGCAGCGCGTTTGCGTCTCCAGACACAAGCATCGAGTGCACAATCTTCATGGAGACGTTGTCGACCATAGTGACCAGGCGCTCGAAACCCCGCAGCTTCACTTGTCTTGGGTTGCAGATCTCATGACTGTCTACCATGATTTACTTTTGTGGTAAGTGTCTTGAAGCGAATTCAAAAATGGAAACCTGCTACATGGCCTTCTTGCTCAACTATGTTGTCCTTGAAGTATGTAACAAGCATTCCGCCTGGATATGATTGGTCAGTGTCTCAACGTGAGAATGCTTTTCTTCGTCAAGATTACGCTGATGACGCCCCCGAGCTTTACTTTTAATTCCATGTAAATTAATATTTCTAACTGTATTTACCTTTTTACAGATAATACTGGCGGCTCAAAGCGAGCGAGCTACATCCGCAAGGGCACTTGAGCACACTAAAATGGCTTTATCGCAAACCTATCGTGTGCGTTGGCAGGCAGAAACGGACGTGCAGTGGTGAAATTCCAACATGCTTGTAAAAACTAAAGCTCAGATCATTTCCGCTGCTGGTAGTGATTAGTGCTGGTTTGGAGCAACCCTTGTTCAGAACGTTCCTTTTGTTCCGATTGATCAGAACGTTCAGAGCGGCTCCATTTGTTCCTAATTGTTCCTATTCATTTAAGTTCGAAGGGCTCGATTCAGCCAAAAGGAACCAGCAAAATGGAAACGAAGCTGGCGCCCGCGTGCACACGCTGAGCGTGAGAATGCGGTCCATACCCTCGCCGACTGAGGTGCTTGCCACGCCTACCAGGCGGCCTACCCCTCGAGAGAGGTTGTCTTCAACTCGCCGCTGTCCATCTTCGCGAACACGCCAAGCGGATGGAACAGCAAAACATTTAACCGCTCGTCAGAGAGCACCGCGTCCGCGTTGGTCTCCATATCCTCAGCGGAGCTGTACCCGTCCCATGGGGCCAACATTTGACGCTAGAGCGCGCCAAAACAGTTATGATGGTGAGCTGGATCAAGACAACGACTACTCGTACGGAATTGATGATGAGTACGAGCAAGCAGACACTGCAGACGTCCAACAGGCTCAAGTTTAATCAGAGTCAGAGACCAGTGCTGCCAGCCAGGTCTTTGTAGGTCATGTCCAGCCAGCCGAAGACGAAGATGTCCGCTCGGGAAGGAAGCGTGGAGCCGTCTGGCGATGCTTCGAGAAGCTTGGACAGCAGCCTCAGTCGCCCGTCAAAAGTGTGTTTTGCAACACACGCATCGGCGCTGGTTTTCCAAAGCGAAACATGCTACCGCATGTCCTCAAGTGCTCAATGGTACCTCCACTTGAGAAGCACCTTCAGCGAAAAGCCTACCATCTACCTGACGAAGCGCTACCTGATCCAGAAATGCGACCGCCATCTGAACCTGGTAGACAAGTCGCTCGAGAAGCAGCTCGAACAGCAGAGCAAGCAGCATCCACTACGCGTCCTGTGACCCAAGAGGCGTTTGAGCTTCTGCTAGCGCGTGTGTTCTTCCTTTCCTCACTACCATTTCTGTCGATTGAAGCGCCGGATTTAGTTATGCTGTTCGCCAGAATTGCTCCTCACTTGACACTCCCAGCTAGAGCTAAACTTGCCGGCTTACTATTGGAGAGAGTTGCTGAACAAGTCCGAAGTGCTGTAATAGACAAGATAAGACTCCAGGGAGCCGTTTCGATTGTGACCGATTATTTGACGAATTGTAATGGCACAAGCGTCATAAATTTCATGGTGGTAGCAGGTGGAATGAAGTCTCTTCTGTGGGAAGCATTTGACACGGGACCGGCGAAGCATACAGCAGCATATCTGGCTACCGTACTGGAGAGAATCATCAAAGAGATCCAAACTCAAACTGGAGCAGTTGTCACAGGAGTATTGACGGACAACGCGAGCAATATGACCGCAGCCTGGGAGCTTTTGGAAGATAAGCTACCCATATTTGGTGGTAGCTGTGCTGCCCATGTTCTTAATTTGGTGATGGAGGGTCTATTCAGTGAAGTTGCTTTTGTCGTCGATGTGAAAGAAAAAGCCTACAGAATTACTAGAATGATACGGGATCACGAAAGGCTTCTGGAGCAATTTCGAGTTTTACAGCGATCGATGATACCGCGTGGTGCAAAGCAGCGCGCACTGGTGATTCCAGTAAATACACGGTGGTATACTCAGCATGGGTGTCTGAAAAGCGTACTACTCAATCGTCGTGTCTTGGATGACTTGTTTTGCGCAGCACACCACAAGCCGTTGCGAGATAGCTTTACGACAGCCGGCGTGGAAGAACTGATTGCGTCCGAGGTTTTTTTGGAAAGAGCTTGAACATGCGGTAGCGCTAATTGATCCTATCATCGAGGCGCTAGGTGTGCTGGAGTCAGACCTTGCGTGGCCGTCACGCGTGTACAAGAGGTTCAGGTGGCTCATCGAGGGATACTCGGACGAGCCACTAAGCTTGCCGGGAAGTGAAGCCAATTCACCTCCTCACCATATCTTTGGAGAGCTACCATGTATGACTCGCTCAAATGATGGAGCTGGTGGTCGCGGCCGTGGTCGCGGTCGTGGTCGAGGGAACGGGCGAGGTCGGTCGTGGACGCGGGGACAGTCAATATCGGCAGAGCTACGAGGTTCCCGAGTGGCAGCGGACAGAGGTTCGTGCTCAGTTCAAAGCACTGGTCCAGTACCGATGGAACTACTGTCAGACCGACGTGATCGGTATCGCGTTGCTCTTGGATCCGAATACAGGCACGAAACTATTTATTGATGGTGATGAAGCCGAAATCATCAAGGAAGCGTGCGACTACGCTGAGAGAAGTAAAATGCTCGAGCGCTTACAGCTTACCTGGACGCAGTTCAATGGATATCTGTACAACTTTGCCAGTGAAAAGAAGCGCTGGACTCGGGAGACCAGAGCGCAATATGCTGGAGTCAATCCGCGTCATTGGTGGTCCATTCATGCTCAAGAAAATTATATGTATCAGAAGCTCTCGCTACTAGCAGATATCGTCTTCGCAATACCAACTTCTTCGGCAGCTAGTGAACGGGCCTTCAGTATCTTTGACCACATCCACAACAAGAAGAGAAATTGTCTCTCAGTGAAAAAGGTCGGCATGCTTGCATCCATCTACATTAACGGAGGCATTCTTGATGACGACACACTTGATCTAGCGAGACATCAAGCTTATCCCGAAGCGGATGGAATGGATATTGAGGTTATGCAGCACAGCGATGCCATGCATTTATAAGTATTTAATTAATAACGCGTACAGTGACGGTTAGTACTTCAAAGGCGGTAGGCAGTGCAATTCAGCTATACGCTTTCTTTACTTGGTTCAGCAGCATATTTACTATGTAATGGATTTTGTACACTGCTGGTTGGGAATAGGTACACGCTCAGAACAGCTTCGAACAGTTCTGAACAATAAAAACATGTTCTGAACATGCTCCAAACCAGCACTATAATGTGGCTGCAACCACTTGTAAGTTGCTCTAAAGTACTTACATGTTATTGATAGATTGTTTCGATGTTCGCCGCCGCCGTTTGACATGTGTATGTACAGAATAATGTCGCCCTGCGCGTCTGGAGGGTGCACTCCAACAGTGAATGTGTACGAAGCTCTTCATTAATTCAAGACTCTTCTGACTTCTGTGCGTTTTCTTTTATTTATGCATCCTTTTAAAGCCACTGTTTTGAGACAGAAAAAAAGTGGAGGATATCGTGCTTGGTTGTTATTATTATAGCCGATTCGCACGTTGCAATTTGACCGGCGATGCCTGATCGTTCAAGCTCCTTCAGTCCCGAACGGGGCGAGACTCGCTACTCCTCAAAGGACACCGTACATGAAAAGCATCGAGCCAGTAACGCTGTATCCTTCTCCTCCTCTCCATCGTTCTTCATCATCCACGAGTCAAGCTGCAGTGTCATCTCACCAAGTGGAGGTGTCGGAAGTCCTCCTAACTTACGACGTAAGGGTGACGACAATGGAGTTCAGCTTTTGTCAATGTCAGGACAACGCAAGAAAAAGTTGAGACTTAAGACGCCGTCGAGTGCCCCAGTCAGCAGCAACACTCCGTCAACTACGTCTCAAATAATTGATGAAGACCGAAAAGAGACCGAGGCGGAGGATGATCAAGTTACAAGTAACAAGAAACAAGTGGCGGAGCTTTCCGTACTCAATCGATGTGGATCCCCCCCAGACCTGCCAATGTCCAGTCCTCTGAGTGCAAGTGTGTACAGCTCGTCAAAGAAACGGAATCTACAGGGCAGTCCAAATGTTACCATGTTGCAACGCACCCGACTCACTCCTTTGTCTGTCAACTCCCGAGCTGTAGATGTTGCTACCTCTGATCCCTTGCTGAAAAGTGTGGAAAAGAATCAAACTCGACAAGCAACACGCGATGAACTGGCTGCGGTGTCGCTGTCCGCGAAGGATCCTCTTCTCCAGGAAAAGTTGTGTAAGGATGCGCATACCATTTCAGTCCTAAAGCAGCGACTTCTGGTACTGGAACGCGAAGTCTCAGCTGGAACAAAGTATCGTCACTTGGCCGAGAAGCAGATCGCGCAGCTCAGTCGGGAGAATCGACGGCTTCAAGTGGACACCACACAGCAGCAACTTCGCATCGATGAGCTGGACAAGACTGTACTCCGACAACATCACGAATACGACAAACTCGCAGCACGCTACGCTGCTGTGTACGCGAATCTCCAGAAGCTCCTGGACCAGCAAAACCCTCTGGAGAACTCCTCAGCCCAGCAGAGCGCTCTCCAGGCGTTAGCACGGGAGAACCAAGACTTCCTTCGTAAGCTTCGGGTACGCCGTTCAATCGATAAAGCTTATTACTTTTCTGATATCCTGTTTGTTAAAACTGTCCAGGTGTTAGAGGCTCGCCACGCCGAAGATAAGACCCTCACGTCTACCCAAGACAAGAAGATTAAGCGTCTGAAAGCCGAGATGGAAGCTCTGCAGCATATGAGCGAGGCCAAAAGTCGAGAAGATGATTTTGACGAAGCGGCTAGCGACATCGATCAAGTCTCCCGCTTCACCAGGCAAAAGAAACGCCCCGAGGGTGACAACAATCACAAAGGTCGACCCGCTAGCGCGTCATCACCAGCATCCGTCGCATCGTCCACTCCGAGAAGAGCAGGATCCTCGGCAAGGGTGCAGGTTGTCCAGACATCAGCTCTCGGAGCAGCCAGTCATCTCGTCACA
Organism: Phytophthora betacei; assembly: GCA_011320135.1. Lineage (NCBI taxonomy): Eukaryota > Oomycota > Peronosporomycetes > Peronosporales > Peronosporaceae > Phytophthora > Phytophthora betacei. Next base: position 48,231 of record JAANHX010000678.1, on the reverse strand, counting down.
GCCGAAGCCTACCAGTACATCGACCCCAACATCTTGAAGGTGCTGGAGAAAGTGGACTCGCAGATAAGCATCACCAACGCCATCAACTTGTCTGTCGTGCTCAAAAAGTGGCTCAATAGCTGCGTCCACGTCGTCTGCTCCACTCACCTCCCCACCGTCCTGCAGACGTGAGTCTCCCTGCCTCAAAAAGCCTCTTTCAGTCGCACTAATCCCTTACACTCTGTTCCTGCAGGTTACTTAAGCGAGTGTGCGAATTGTTACACTGCGAACACGCCGCTCTCTTCACAGTCGACCACGCGACTCGAAAGCTGGTCGCCGCATGCTCTGAACGAGGCATCGAGCGTTGGGAGCTGCCGCTGGACAAAGGAATCGCGGGGTATGCGGCACGACACAACACGCTCTGCAACGTGCACTGCGCCAACGACGATCCGCGGTTCTACAGCTCGACAGACTCCGTCACAGGCTCAACGTCGCGGGAAGTCTTGGCGCTTCCCATTGTGCACGAGCTCCAGCTTTATCTCGCCTCGCACTCGGTGCACAGTGGCGACAGCAACCGTCTCGGCGTCTCCGCTGTGCTTCGAGCTTGGAACACAAACCACCAGAAGCCTTTCTCGCCCAACGACCAGATTCTCGACAGTCTGCTGGCCATCCAAGCGGGGATCCTGCTGCGTCAGGCGGCCGTGACGAAAACGCTGCAGAAAATCAACCACAAAACGCACGAGATCCTGCAGCTGCCGAGCGATATCGTCGCCAAGGCTGTGACGTCGTCTCCGTCTTCCGAGCATCCATCTATCCCATCGCTAGTGCAGCTGGTAGCGGTGGCGCAGCAGCAGTTGGGAGACTGTCTGCGCATCAAGCAGGTCCGTCTCTTCGTGCTGGACGCTGCTTCGCTCAAGTTGTGGCACGTGGACCAACGAGAAGCCGACGACGGCAACGCTCCTGCTCTCGTTCGGCGCTACGTGACCGCCCAAGCTTCGCTATGTTCTCTCCTGCTACGCAGCGACGCAGCAGCCATCGTCGTCTCCGAGCCCTCAGCCGAGGCGGCATTTAACGAGACTGTGGACATCCCTGGCGGCGCTCGTGGGTTGTACCTCGTTCCGATTCTCTCGCCGTGGGGACACACAGCGCAGCCGCTGGGGATGCTGCAAGTCTCTCGAGTGGCCAAAGCTCGACTCTCGGCTTCTCCTTTCACTCTCACAGTGTCGGAAGCAGCGGCAAATGGATCAGTCAGCGACATTGTCGTCAACAACGAACGGGACGCGGCGCAGCAGACCGAAGACCGACTGATGCTCGAGCTGCTCGGTCTCTTCAGTCGAGTCTTCGCTGGATTGCTGCACCATGTTTCAGCCCAGCAACTCTACGATAGCTGTCCCTCCGAGATCATGCAGGCTCAACTGGCCACGCTAACTGATCGCCTTGACAGCTTAGCCGCGACAAGGAAGAAGGAAGAGGACGAAGACGACACAGCTCAGGCCAGAGATGCAGCGACTCCAGAGCTTGATCCCGTCCGTCAATCCGGCCGACATGCGTCCGCCGCTACAGCTCACGCCTCCACATCACCACAGCGCGACACTAGACGTGTGGTGTCTGCAGAGCCCAAGCACAGAGCAGCACCGGAATCGCGACGTGCAACCACATCGCCGTCTAAGAGGATCAGTGGGTCACAGGCTGCAGATTTCAGCCAAGTGCTCTCTCATGAGCCTGCAGCAAGTGGTGACGGCGCTACGGACGTTGACGCACTTGCCTCGTCAGATGCTGTCGTCATAGTCGCAGAAACGTCGATCCTCGAGGACCGTGCAGATGCACAAGCCCCGGAACCCTGCGATTCTGAACTGTCTGCACCTGGTCCGGAGCTGGAAGCAGCTCAAAGCGACATTGTTTATCCTGCAACGTACGACGCTACGGAGACTTACAACGCCGGTGACTGGGCTCCCAGCTCCGACGACAATCTCTACGTTGCAGCTCAGGACGAAGAACAGCCAGTGGGCGAGGAGGGTGCATCGTATACTTGGGGTGATAACAGCGCGTACGACCCCAGCTTGTGGACTGATGGAGGCTACGCTGGCGGCTACGAGGACGGCGTCGCGTGGGACTACGGAGGCGTAAGCGACGGAGCTTTGGTGCAGGAAGAAGAAGCCAAGTCCACCTACGCCATCGACCTGCACGTGTCGTCCAGAACCTCGAGCGTTGCTACAGACCAGCCAAGTGGAGCGTGCTGACAACACACGGGGAAGCAAACACAACCTGTTTCTTGAATACAGAGAGGATCAATACAAGGTCTCACAAGATGCCCAATAGTCTGCTCGACATGTCCTGCGCTATCCCTGCATCCCAGACAAGAGTGGTGCTTGCTTACCTATGTTTGACGATTTATGTTCCTTGTAGCCTACTGGCGCTCGCGGTCCTTGAGTGATGTGTTGCGAGAAGCGCAGAGCTTCCCAAAGTGACGGACAGTCCGTCGGAACGCGCGCTCGTTGGCAGCACCGAACAAGTCGCTCTGGAATTCCTGCGCTTCGTCTGACGTGAGGAAATTGACGGCCGCAGTCGCGAACGCTCCCGCTGTGGCCTGTTCAAACCACTCGGCGATCCACAGCTGTAGCTGCTGCCCGTTCACCTTCGCTAGCTGCACTAAAACCCCCGCTGCTGAGCCGTAATCTGCGTCCACTCTTGAAGGCGACATGGCACCGAGCACTACACCTCGCAGCAGATAACTTACCAGCATCTTGTTGCTGTCTCCGGCCACTGCCGTGTTCGACACACACAAAGACACGAGCTTCACACGCGCGTCGTCCGTCAAAGACTGCACATACACTTGCTCCAAGAAGCACAGCACCGCCTTGTTGGCGTCATTGTGCGAGATCGCGAGCGCAGACACAGCGCACGAGAAGACGCTCGTCATCAGCGGACAACTCGAGCCTCCTGCGGGCACAGCAGCCAGCACTTGGGGCACACAACGAACAGCTCGCTCCAGGAGGAAGAAAAACTCCTCCACCACATCCGGACGCGCTTCCATGTCGTCCACACTGGCGAAAATGGGCGTCGTCGTCTCGATGAGCGTGAAGAGCATTCGAGCGAACAAAGGATCCATCTCTGTCGACCTGCTGGGGGCGAAGAACTTGAGCACCATACTGGCCGTGTACAGGTACGAAGACTTGGGTTCCGCCTGGTAGAACGCCAGCAAATTGTCCACAAGTTGAGGCAACAAGGGCGCGATGTGGTCGCCACAAGTGCGAAGAATGCGCTTGTAGCAGCGACACACACGCTCCACCAGCTCGTCGTGGCCGCGATACAGAGCCAACATCTGATTAATCAGCGGCCACAACTGCTCCGTCAGCATCACGAGCGGGTGTTTCTCTCCGTCAAGCTTCGTCACGTCCAGATACTCGTAGAGACACATTAAGCGCAGTAGCTCGTTAAGTGCGACCTGTACTTGGCTCTTGGCTGAGCTGGAGGCGAACAGAGCTGCGAGGCGCTGTCCAATGCCCTTCATCACTTGATCCAGCACAGAGAGAGTACGCGGCAGATCATTGGAGCTCGCCACGCCAGCGCAGATCCCTTCAAGGATCAACACTTGGTCTTCAACAGCCATGAGATCGTTCTGCTCAATGTGCAGGTAGAACGCGACAATATCTGCGCCCAGCATCGCCCAGCAGTCCATCGCCAGTGCTCGCACAGCACACGCCGCCGCTCTGGCCACTTCCCACTCTCCGTATCGAGCATCTCCCGCGCTCTTGGTCACGCACGTGTTCAGGAAGCCCACCTGCGTCGACAGCGACGAAGGATGCGCCCGTAGCCACTCGGCATAACGCGATACGATCAGACACGACGTGTAGCAGATCGCAGGGTGGTCAGCGAACTGCGGTAGGTGCTGGAAAATGAGCGAAATGGGCGCGTCCAGCGCCTCAGCGTTGGTCTTGAGTCTCTCCACCTCGCGTGCAATCGACCGGAAGCAGTACAAATGAGCCTCCACGGCCTCCCAACTGCGCGACGCGGCCGGGACTTGGAAAATCTGGTTCAGTCCGTTGACGCAGTGCTGGAGAACTGCTTCGACGCCCAGCAACTGACAGCAATCGCGTAAGATATCGCCCAGCTCCTGACGGAAGGCCTTGAAGTCCTGCTGCTTATCTGCCGGTAGACGCGGGAATTCTTCTCGGAACTGCAGCTTCTGCATACACAGACCTGCCAGCCTCTCGAGTCTGGGCTTGTACTGAGCCAGAATCGCAGGGGTAACACGACGCCGCAGCTCTTCTAGCAGTCGGAACCAGAACGAGATCGTAACATCCGCCACTTCAGCGTCCGGATAACTCATACAGTCCAGTAACAAATCCACCAGCGCCGTGTGGTCGTCCCCTGCCCCCAGTAACATTTCCAAATAGGCCTCTCCCATCTCAGTGAAGATCCTACAAAGGCCCAGACACGCGTCCACATCTTCCGCGTCAGCTGCAGAGCCAAAAGATCCTCTCAAAGATAATAATCTCGGGGCGAGCCACTGCACCACGACACTATTATGAGCATAAGATCTCACAAGCTCCACCGCCAAATCCACCGACGCATCGAACAGCTCGTCTCGAGCCAAAAAGCCCAGTAGCGAGTGTAACAATGGGTTACGCACCACCACCTCGGCGTCCACTCTCACGTAACGTAACCAGCTCGTCAGAGCTCGCAGCACCGTCTCCTGGGTCTCCATGCTGTCCGAACAAGTGCCCACTCCTCGGGTACTCGCCTCGTGCATCACCTGAGGCAGCAGTCGGTCCAGAACAGCTGGCGCCCAGGCGTCCACTTCGTCCTGCATTCTCTGTCTGGCGCTGCGTTCGGCTAAAGTGTCCACTTCTTCCACTACAAGTAGCAGTAACTCGGCCAAGACTGTGGAGGTTACATTTTGCTGGACCAAGTGTAACAAAGCGTACCCCAGTACACTTTGCCCACTGCACTGGGTGTAACTTTCCCGAACCACCGCGTACAACTGGCTGGCGCTCTTGTCTGCGTCTTGAGTGGCTTGCGGCTTGAGGTCCTGGGCCTGGAGACGCGGTAACGTCGCTACAAGAGCGAGCAGAAGCTGCGTAACCACCATCTTCGGTAATCGACTGTCGCAGGATAACCAGGTTACGATCCGCTTGGCCCAAGTGCCGGCGTCTAAGGCGGACGTCGAAGGCTGGCGTCGCAGTTTATTGGCCAGGGTCTGCGCCGAAAAGAATACGGCGGGGACGCTGTCCGAATGTAACATTTCCGAGTTCTGTCGCGCCCGTAACAATTGGTCTAGAAGCGACGCGCACACGTCAAAGGCCGCGGGCGTGAGCTGGAAGCCTCGTAGGAAAGCGTCGGCTGCCTTCGTCTCCTGCGGGTTGGTCACGTGCGGCTGGTACAGCGAGCTCAGCGCCGCCAGCACTACGCTCTCCAGTGCGGCGGCGTCTGTCGGCGCAGGTGATGCCATTGTTGCGTCCGATCCTTGCTTGGTAAAAACACAATGGTTTACCGGTGTGTAACGGGGTAAGTTGATGTGGTGCACATTTCATGGGGTTTTAAAACTAGGTTGTACTGAAAATACAGTTTTTTTTCCTGTTTTCTTTTGGAGTTTTGATATTAATACATGTAGGTGCGATAAAAAACTTTCCAGAGTCTACATCAACTATCAATCGCCTTATCAATGGTAGCACTACTGGACAAATTGTGCCTGGATGAATTTGTGAGGATAAGCATTCATTCTTCAAATGCAATTTCTTAGATAAATCTATCTGGTCCACAAACTGCTTTTCTTGGGCCTCCCGCAGATCCATTTTGCAGCTGTTTCTTTTTTTGTTTTGCTGCCAAATTTGTTGAGAACACCCTCCTACTTGATGAAGAATGGTATGGCGACTGCTTCAGATCAGCGGCGACGAATAGTTGTGAACACGCGCAAGTATTGCTCAGTGACCGAATTAGCAACAGTACACCCCAGGAAATCTCGGTGGCAGTGGGCAATTCTACATATTAGAGATAAAGGCCTCTATACTGCAACAGAAGCATTAAAGACCCCTTTCATCAGTTCAGCATTTTATGGCTGGTGTCTACCGGCCGCGCTCAACTGTTTTTTTTTTCCGCACATGCTTCCACAAACTGCCGGTACAGGCGACTTTTTGCTATCATCTTTTTGTGTTTGTGAACAAATGCCCGAGCTTCTCAGGGGCGTCTGAACAAGACGCCAAGACCGAGTTTTTTTCGTCAACAAGTCACGAATTCATCATACTCATCGATTGATAAATACGTTTTTGCTGTTAGAGTTTAGTAAGCTTCCTCAAGGCGTAAACCTCAGGTCGTAGCTCACCGCGTCCTCTAAGGTCTTTCGTTAGTGTTGAGTACAGGCACCTGCCGCTATTTGTGGGTCGCACTGTGTTACCGCCAGTCCTGCCCTTGGCCAACAGACGGTGTCTGGTGGCTAGAACTACTGCCGCACTAAACACGCACAACTACTTCCTACACTTCACACGCACTTGCGGACAGTAGCTCCGTTCCTTGGCTTCACAGTGAGTGGTGGCTCTAGGAGATCTATGCCAAAGCGCTCGCGCGTGATCCCTGGGGCTACGATACCAGGGGCTAACTCCACTACCCTTACTGCGGGGACACGTCACGACGTTCCGGGCTGCAATACCGACGCTCCTACGGGGCTACTTAACCCGTCTCCAGACACACTCTTCGCTCCACCCCACACTTCCTGGCCTATGTGCACTCAACCACTAACTGTAGGTAACTACTTGTATTCTGTTGTCGCGTACCCAGACCGGCACACTTAACTGCGTCTGCGCTAGCACTTGCCTGCCGCGCCGCAAATCTTGAACTGAGGCTATCCCTCGACTTCTACATGCACTGGGTTCACCGCTGCCTTGATTGGGCAACTGCACCCTCTTCGATGGAAGACCTCCATCCTCACTGCACTTGATTAGAGTATCACTGTCGCCAGGATCTCAATCTGGTTGCTCTGTCAGGGTTGATGACTGCTCCTGATTCATACACCTCTTCATCTCGTCCTCCTGTCCGTTGGTCTCCGTCGCTGGCTGTCTTCCTGGTTCGTGGCCAGATAAGGTCAACCTCCAAGAGGATTTCATCCTCTTACTCTCTTCCCCTGCCTACGAGTCGTCCTCGATTCGGCAGTGTCGTCGCTCTCCACTTGATCGTCCGCTCCGCCGCTGCTCCGTCCTCGCAATCCACGCTGTCCTCGCCGCCGTCCTTGCTGTCCCCGCTACTCTCCCTTCGCCACGCTACTGGTGCGTGGCTGCGCGTATGGCCGCTCTCCTTGCGCCATCGCGGTCATGCGTGCCGTCGTCACCTTCCTGATCCTCGTCGCTGTCGTCCTGATCTTCGTTTGTACTAGGGCGCACGCGCCCTTGCCGCCATAGCTCCTCGTAGTCATCCTGGTTGATCCAGAGCTTGTCGGGGACGTCTGGGTCAAGTCGATCACCCAGCCGTTCAACTTCGAACTCCAATGCGTATCGGCCTGTACGCGTCCGATATCGTCGTCGACGACGCTCAGCCACCACATCCTCTGGTCGCCATCGGCTGAGGCGTGGTCGTGTTGGCACCAAGCTGTCGACTCCCCGTCGGCCTCGTCCGGCGAACACGTACATCGTTGGCTCTTCGTCCTCTTCATCTGCTGGTCCACTTGGTTGTCTTCGCGTCGCTTCTTCTGTTGTTGTATGTCTGGCTGCTCTGCTGTCTTCGTTATCTGCTGCGCGTTGGGGTTGTAAGCCCGCTTGGTCGAACACACTGGCTTCACCTCGTCCTCCTTCATTATCAACTGGCTGTTCGACACCGCCGCCTCCTTCGTCTCTTGCTGCGCGTGCCGTGTCGCTGTCTGCTGCTGCACGGGTCTTATCAGTGCCGTCGTGAGCCGGGTTCGTGTAGGGAGCTCTTCGCTGGCGAGCTCGTGTTCTACTGGCAATAGTGTCTGCATTCGGGTCGACAGGGGCTCTGGTAAAGCGCACTCGTTTGCGTGGTGGCGCCCGCCCTGCTGGTCGCCCATCTGTTTGGCCGTCTTCTTCGTCGTCGTCATCGGGATCTGGTAGGGCAGTTGGTGCTGCTCGTCGTTTGCCTGGAGCCGCCTTCCTTGCTTTCCGTGCGCCTGCCTCGACAGGTACTTGTTCTGCCGCACTCCCGCCGGCGAGTTGACTTGTGTCGCCGCTCTCGGTCGCTTCACCGTGCTCGTCTCCACTTGTCGCGCGTTCCTCTCCACTCGTTTCCACCGTCGCCGTCGCCCTATTTCCGTCGTCTGCTGCTGCTGCTATTCCCGGTCCTTCTCCGCTCTCACCATCCGGTTCTATATCCGCTGCTGCAACGGCTTCCTCATGTAAGTCGTCTGCGATGTCTCGGGCCATCTCCTCCAGTAGATTCGTCGGATAGTAATAGGATAAGAGGAACGAACAGTGCGTCACCAGCTCTCTGCCCGATTCCAGCATCTTCACCCGAAAATTGTCATAACCAGCAGCTTCTACAATCTGTGCGGGACCTCGCCATCGATGCCCAAACTTAGTGATACCCGGCCCTCTTGCAGGGCGGTATACCCACACCAGTTGGTTTGGTCTAAAGTTTCTTCCTCTTCTCATGTTCCTCTGGTTGTAATACATTGCTTGGCGCGCTTGCTCCTTCTGCAGCGCTATCGCTGCCAGTTCACGCGCCGTCCGTAAATCCTCCAGTAGTACTTGATGATACTCCTGCGGCGTGCTATGGGGATACACCAATCGACTCTTCCTCAGCAGCTCCGCTGGTGTTCGTAACTTGCGACCCATCATCAGTTCGTTGGGCTGGTACCCGTGCGTCGCGTGCTTCGCCGAGTTATACGCGTACAGTGCGCTGGGAAGAAAGTCGTCCCAATCATCCTGCCCCTCACCTACGTATAGACTCACGATATCCTTCCAGGTTCGATGGAACCTCTGGACAAGTCCTAACAGGTTCGGCCTGTACGGCACCGGCGTCGATTGCTTCACTTGTAAGAGCTGTAGTAGTTCTGCAGTTGCCTGACTACCGAACTCCATTGCACCGTCCATCATGATTTCGCGCATGGGGCGGTAGACCAGCATCACCTTCTCCATCAGAAACCTGGCAATTTCCTTTGCCGTGTGTTCCCTCACTGCTTCTGCTACCGCTTATCTTGTAGTATACTCCACCGCTGCAATCACGTAACGTTTACCATTCGGCGTCACAGGTAATGGTCCGGCCACGTCAATAGCCCACCGATCGCACACATCTCCCGTACGCACACTCCTTAACGGCGGAACCACCGCTTTTGGGCGCGCCTTACGTAAACCACAGTCCTGACATGCTGACACCCAGCTACGCACAGTCCTGCTCATATGCGGCCACCAGTACAACCGTCGTAATCTCTCGCTCGTTTGGGGACTTCGTAGATGTCCTGTCCATATGCTGTCGTGCGCCTCCTTGAACGCTAACGCCCAGTACACCGCAGGCAGTAGAATGCGCTCTTCTCCAGGCGATATCTCCACTTTCACCATTCCTTCGTCGTCCAAAAATACACGCCGTCCTCGATACTGGCCTTGCTCCTTCAACTTCTGTACCATATTCGATCGTCCTTGCTCCTGCTTAATGTCGTCGTCGGTAAATTGCACGATACCGAGCTCCGCGCTGTCCACTCGCCTCACCGTCGCCACATTACCGAACTCTACCTCCAGTCGCCCAATTTCTGCTTCCACTTCGATCTCAATCTCGTCACGTGTCGATGCGCGCACGTCCAACACACGTCCAATATCCGGGTCGTCCTTACTCTCATCGTCCTTATTGCTTGTCACTGCATCGCCTGCAGGACCTCTCGATAATGCGTCGGCCACGTAGTTTTTCTTGCCTGGTCGGTATAGGATGTCGAAGTCATACTCCTGAAGAGTGAGTGCCCATCGATGCAATCTACCCGCCGGTTCCTTCGCTGTCATGAGCCATATCAACGCTATGTGGTCCGTCACGATGGTGAACTTTCTCCCGTACAAATGAGGTCGGAACAGCCTCACCGCCCATACTACAGCCAAACATTCCAGCTCTGAGATGCTATAGTTAGCGACCGTCGGACTGTTGACCTTGGAGGCGTACGCCACCGGTTGGTCGCCACGTCCTTGGTCCTGCGATAGGACTGCTCCCAGTCCGGTCTTCGAGGCATCCGTCGTCAGTTTAAACGGCAACTTGTAGTCCGGATAGATAAGCACGGGCCTCGTACTGAGCCACGCTTTTGCCCATGTAAATGCCTCCTCCTGCTCGTCGCCCCACGTCCACTCACTCGCCTTCCGTAGCAGGCTAGTCAACGGCGCCATCTTCGTTCCAAACTCCGGCACGAATCGTCGATAGTATCCGGCCAATGCCACGAATCGTCTCACCTGCGCCTCGTCCTCCGGTCTCGGAAACTCCACAATTGCCTTGATCAGCCGGTTCGTCGGCTGAATCCCTTCTGTCGTCAGGTCATGCCCTACGTACTCCATCTGCGTCGCCGCAAAGGAACACTTGGACGCTTTCAAGCTCAACCCGGTCTCTGCCAGCCGCTCCAATACCACAGCCAGCTCCACCACATGCTGAGCCACTGTCCCCTTCGTGAAAATGATCACATCGTCCAGGTACACGAGACAACAGACCCACGTCAGGCCTCGTAGTACGCAGTCCATCAGTCTCTGGAACGTACTTGGTGCGTTGCACAGCCCGAAGGGCATACGCTTGAACTGAAACAGCCCGCGCCTTGTAGTAAACGCTGTCTTCTGCCTATCTTCTGGAGCCACTGCTAATTGCCAATGACCCGCATGTAAATCAAGGCTTGTGAATCGCCTCGACCCGTGCAGCGCCTCCAGCGTCTCGTCCACTCTCGGCAGCGGGTAAACGTCTTTCACCGTTACCGCATTCAACGCTCTATAGTCGATGCAAAAGCGTACGCTGCCATCCTTCTTCTTCACGATCACCACAGGGAAACCCCAAGCACCTTCCCCTTTCTCAATCACGTCTTGGTCCAGCATCGTGTCTACTTCACCGTCTATCAGCTCGTACTCGGACACTGCATGTCTTCTTCGTCCCAGCATTATCGGCGCCGTATCCCCAGTATTGATGTGGTGTTGTACGCTCGTTTTCGCCAGTGGTGGGCACCCTTGCTTCTTCTCGACGATACGTCGGTAGCGTCGTAGTAGTGCCACCACTAGTTCCCGATCCACTGGTTCCATCGTCCCGATGTCCAGCTTGTCTTCGTCTGTCAATGGCGGTGCGTCGTCTTCGCTTAATGTTTTCACCCATTCGGCTACTCGCGCTCGTTCTAACTCGCCATTCAATGACAACACCGTCATGGTCTCCTCTGTCGTGCCCAAGGCTTCTCTGGCTGGCAACTTCTCACGTCTGCCTTCGAGATTCAGCACTGCTATTCGCACTGCACCATCGCGCACAGTGTCGATCGTCGGCGCCATCAGCAAATGCCGCTTGTGGCTTGGTTTGGGGATGAACACACCCGTCGATCCGTCTTCTGCATCCACCGTGACCCGCACCATGCTCTGCGTGTTCGTCGTGAGCTTCACTGTCTTGGCTAAACGCACGATGGCACTGCTCCCTGCTTCTCCTTGCTGCAATGAGCTCACTCCGTGGCACGTGAAGGGTAGAATGACCTTCGTGCCGTCCGTGTCTCGATACTTCAGCTCCCTCGTTGAGAAATCCATCTTTACCTGCCGTTCCACCATCCAGTCTTCTCCAACCAAGAACTCGTCGCCCTGGCCGTCCACTATTAACGCGTCAATCGTAATCCTCTGCTGGTACTGCGTCGTGCCAAGAAATCTCCACACTCCCAGTACTCGCGTCCTGCCACCACCGAATCCTTCGACTACATTCACCGGAGCGTTGCGCGAGATGCAACGTCCGTACCGCCGCAACTCGATGCCTGCTACGCTAAATTGTGCGCAACTGTCCAGCCTCACTTCTTGGGTGTGCGCTCGCGTGAACGCCAGCAGCGCTGTTGGTAAGCAACTTGGACTTCCTGCTCCTGCAGCCCTTAATTGAGCCACGCGTTGCTCACGCCCATCATCGCCTACCGCTAGCCCCACATCGCCGTAGTTGCCCTTCCTCTTGTAGGTATACGTCATCACCGGCTTGCACTTCTCTTCCATCTCCTTCATCGGCTTGGCCGCCTTCGCTCGGCGCTCCTTCTCCTCTTGTCGGTAGTGCTGTAACCGCCGCACGCGCTTCACCTTCCTGAACGCCTTCGCTTCACGGACGGCTTGCTTCCTGGCAGCCCGCATATCCGCGAGTGAGCCTTCCTCATTCAACACCACAGGACACTTCTCAACGTAACGCTGCACGCACGCCAACCATTCATCGTCAGCGAGCTCGGCCGCCGTTTCGTCGTTCTCCTTCGTCTCGCTTCCCGGCTTCGGTTTCTTAGCGCGAATTCTCCTCTTCTCCGGCGTCATTGCGTCGACCGCTCGCCCAGCAGCCACTGCCACTTGTAGTGCCCGTACGTGATCACAGCGTCGTACGTCGCCATCCGTCCTTGGCACAGCATGCAACGCCCGCTTTTCGATCAGCCTTAGCACCCTGGACCGTTCTTCGCGTCGTTCCTGTAGCTCGCTCGCCAAAATGCCTTGTACTGCTGCCAAATGCACCTTAGCTCGGCGCTGTCGTCTCCGTTCTGCTGCCGTCTTGCCACTGCCAAGCGCCAGACGTGCTTTCAACTTCTGCTTCTTCGTATGCCCGTATTTTCCCCGTTTCCCATTCTCGTTCGTAGGTTCCGGCACCGGCACACACCATTCTACCGGCCGTTCTCGGGATCCTAGCGTTATCTTACCCTCGTCCAACGTCTCCTTAGCTTCAGCCACTGCGCTAGCCGCGCCGCGCTGGCTCCATGCTCCTCCACTCTTCCCCTTGGTTCCTGTACCGTTGCTTCTCACGCCGGCACTCTTCCCCTGGGTCAGAGTACTGCTTCTTCCAGCAGACACGCGAACAGCTCTTACATGATCAGCCAGTCGTACGTGGCCGACCAGTCCTACGCCGTCGCCTGCTCTTTCTTCGGGGTAGTCTTCGTCCTGCGACAGTAAAGCCCCCGCCTTCACTGCCGTACCTAGTTTCCCGGTGCCGTTGGTGTCGCCGCCGCACCACTGGCTTCCGAATTGTTCGTCGCTGCCGGCTTCGGCTGTCGCGGTTTGGCTGCTGCCTCTTCATCAGCGATTCTTCTACGACACTCGCGCCACCAATGACCAACCTTGCCGCAGTAATTGCACGAAGACTCCGCCTTCCTCTGCATGATGGGGCGATTGTCTTGGGGCCCATAGTTCTCCAGCCCGTTGCCGCCACCGCGTTCTCCACCGAAGCCGCGTCCGCCACCGTAACCTCTTCCTGCGCCACCTCTTCCTCCACCGGTAAAACGGCCGCTGCCGCCATTGTTACCGCTGTTATTCTGACCCTTCCATCCTGTGCTGGCCGTTGCGGCGTTCTCCTGCTGTTGGTTACCGGTCGCAGAGTTATTCTCGGCCTTGATAACCTCCCGTGTCTGCGCTGACTTTAGGTTGCCAGAAGTAACTTTGGCGCTCTCCTTCCCTAACCCGGCTGAGACAAGCATAAGTGCTTGGAGGGCGGCCAATGAGAGGGGGTCCTTCTTAGCAGCTCTAGCCAATCCACTCACTACCTTTCCGTCCGTGTCGAAACTCGGTGGCTCTTCGCCGCCAAATCCCAAACCCAGCTGTCGCCAGTCAGGTTGCTCTGCCGCCTCATTCGCCGATTTCTTCTTTGGAGGTGACACGCCGCTTTCTTCGCCGTACTCCCGATTCTCGCGGTACCGGCGCTTCGCTACGCGCCAGTCGGTAACTTTAAAACCTTCGCCGTACTCACCACACTTGTCCTCCGCGAATTGTACAGCTTCATCCAGTGTTGAGGTTCGTGAGCTCGTACTTGCGTCGCCGTCGTCTCATTATTAATGCCGTTTATGAAAGCTTCCACGTAGGACTCTGCTGGGACTCGCTTGCCGAACCCGATGTTGGTTAGACTGGCGGCGTAGTCGCTCAACCGCTCACCTGGTTGCTGCACCCGTGCTGCTAGTCGTTGTTGAATCCGGAACATGTTGTCTCGGCTTCCGTATTTCTTTCTCATCTTCCTCACCAGGTACGCCAGGTTTCTATTCTCGGGCTGCATGTGTTCGGTCAGTGTGATTAACCACTTACTTGCTGCTTCCTTCAGGTGTGCAGTTGCCCCGTAGTACAGCGCTTCAGCCGTCCACGAGTCACCGCCCAGTCCGGCTTGTCGCTCCACTTCCTGTAGAATTGTCGCTAGCCATGCTTCTACTGATTCACTCGCTTTACCGCTGAAATCGTCGATGTGAAGTCTCTTCATCTTGTGCCGTCGTGGGTTGTCGGCGTGAGGTGGTGCTTGGATCACGATGGGTAGCTGCGCTGGCGGCGCAGGTGCTGGTACGGGTGGCGGCGCAGGTGCTGGTACGGGTGGCTGCACCACGAACCGCTTCATCATTGCTCGCTGCTGCCCAGGCGTCAGCGCATCCCACCAGTCCATGGCTTCCAGTTCGTCTTCCGCAGACTGCGTTTGGCTCGCCGGCGTTGTTCTCGTCCCTCCTGTAGTGCGGTCGTTCGGTGATTGCCCGTCACGCCCTCCACCGCCTCCGTCGTCGTTGTTGTTGTTGTTGTTGTTGTTGCCACCGGCACCACCACTTCCACCTTTGTGCCCACGCGTTCGTCGGTCATCGTCTTCGTCTGCGTCATCGTCGCTGCTCCCTCCACGGCCACCGTCGTTTGCCGGTGCAATGGTCACATTGCTGCTTACTGCTACTTCGTCGGTGCCGCCGTTCCCGTCACCCGTACTGAGGCGGATGCGCGTTCTCGGCTGTCGTGTCTTCTTTGGGGTCACCGGAGTGTTGGTTGCCCGCTTCGTCGTGCTAGACGGTGGCGTGCCCGCTCTCGGCGTGCTTGATCGTCTGGCAGCTCTAGCTGTTCGTGTGGACATCGTCTTCTGCGGCGTCCTCTTCTCGTAAAGTTAAGTGTATGTTTGTCTTCTGTTGCTTTCGTTGTTCTTCTTCCTCTTCCTCACTCCTCCTCGTCCTCGTCCTCTTCCTCACTCCTCTTCCTCTCTTGTTGTGGCTCGGGTTCGTGCCACAGGGCCAAGCTTCAATAGAAGGCCCCTGTATGACCACCAAGTAAGCTTCCTCAAGGCGTAAACCTCAGGTCGTAGCTCACCGCGTCCTCTAAGGTCTTTCGTTAGTGTTGAGTACAGGCACCTGCCGCTATTTGTGGGTCGCACTGTGTTACCGCCAGTCCTGCCCTTGGCCAACAGACGGTGTCCGGTGGCTAGAACTACTGCCGCACTAAACACGCACAGCTACTTCCTACACTTCACACGCACTTGCGGACAGTAGCTCCGTTCCTTGGCTTCACAGTGAGTGGTGGCTCTAGGAGATCTATGCCAAAGCGCTCGCGCGTGATCCCTGGGGCTACGATACCAGGGGCTAACTCCACTACCCTTACTGCGGGGACACGTCACGACGTTCCGGGCTGCAATACCGACGCTCCTACGGGGCTACTTAACCCGTCTCCAGACACACTCTTCGCTCCACCCCACACTTCCTGGCCTATGTGCACTCAACCACTAACTGTAGGTAACTACTTGTATTCTGTTGTCGCGTACCCAGACCGGCACACTTAACTGCGTCTGCGCTAGCACTTGCCTGCCGCGCCGCAAATCTTGAACTGAGGCTATCCCTCGACTTCTACATGCACTGGGTTCACCGCTGCCTTGATTGGGCAACTGCACCCTCTTCGATGGAAGACCTCCATCCTCACTGCACTTGATTAGAGTATCACTGTCGCCAGGATCTCAATCTGGTTGCTCTGTCAGGGTTGATGACTGCTCCTGATTCATACACCTCTTCATCTCGTCCTCCTGTCCGTTGGTCTCCGTCGCTGGCTGTCTTCCTGGTTCGTGGCCAGATAAGGTCAACCTCCAAGAGGATTTCATCCTCTTACTGTTTCGTTGTTTTGCCGGTGACACGAATGTTGACCCAGGTTACTTTACGCGTTTCGATCTACACTGTACCGTGGGACTAATTCGGTGTGGACTGTTCCTGAGGCATTCCCAGTATAAATACTACTTAAGTAACACGTTACTACACAGTGATTGAGCTACTGTAAAACCGATAATTGTGCACTCTCTAAAATAAACCCTCCCCAAATTTTGAGCAAGTTGGGTGGGGACTTACGATAGTGCCCCTCCCTAAAATAACCCCCCTCTCCCTATTATAGCGCCCCCTGGGAATTATCAAGTTTCCTCTGCGGAACCACGGTAATGAGGTTGCTGAAACGCATTCTGACCAAAACAAAGAGGCCAGCAGCCTTTCCGACGGCTACATCACCGACGATCTTTTTAAACTTATAAGTAGGAGGGCCCGGCAAAACTTTACGACTCACTTCACCTGACATTGATTTGTGCCCCCCCCAAAAAAAAAAATAGTACCCCTGTTTGAGGGTGGGGCACTAACGCAATTCACTAGGGGCACGATTATAGGTTTTACAGTACTCGATCGTAAATTTTAGCACAATTCCCGCTAAGGTAATTCATCTCATTCACACCTCCAATGATTTCAAGAATTGAAAGCGACAAAGTCGTGCTTCGCCCGAAAAAGCTCTGAAATTTATGCTTTTCAATATTCCCCACCCTTTAGGTAGTCAAAACATATCAACGTTTGTGAAGGTTGAGATTTCTCGACAAAATATGTTAGCGTTGCGAAGGTTGGAGTTTCCTGTAGTGATGCATCTCCTACGCCTGCTTCGCAGCCGCAGCATCTGCATAGCACTTTGATTTAGTAACCGCATACAAGTACTTCGTATATGCTACAGTGCGCGCCATCAATATGCCTTGCGGTTTTATTTCGGCGTTTTTAGCACCAAAATTGGATCAGTGGCTATTGCTATTTTATTTTTGCGGACGATTTACGCCCAATTTTGCGATGTCTGTGCGCATACGTGTTATTAACTCTCTAACGTTATTAGGTTAAATAGGGCAAACGCCCTCCAGTGAAACGACACCTAAGAGAGCTTATCACCTGTCTTTATCCACATTCAGACAGGTAATAATTTACGCGAATAGTTCGTGCAGCAGTCTATATTAAAATAGGCGAGGATGCATTAATAACATTCGTAAACTTTATAAATCCAACACAGGTTTAGATACTGTCTGACTGTATTGTGTTTAATTTTCATGAATTTATAGTATTGTTTAGTTTGAATACCCGGGTTGTTATTATGAAACCAACCGCCTTAAGAATTCACAGTATAATAGTGCTCGAAAGGTCTCTACTTTTAGCGACGTCCAGAGCAGTACACCTGATGCCCACAGTTTGTAAGTGATTAAGAAAGTAATGACGTGATCAATTCAACCAGTCACGCCAAAAGCGACTTGTTCACCCACATCAAATATTAATACTTATAGCTCAGGATACGTTCAACTCTTGCCATTGACGTCGCTTTTATGGTAGTTTGCTTATTTGCCACTCAAGCAGGCGTCTACGTTCACCTGATGATGAGCAGCTACGAATGCGATCCCTTATTTCTTCTGCTGATTGCATGTCGATACATTGCGGAGAATGCGCGTCCAACAAGAGAAGTGTTCCAAACTTGCAAGTTTCCCAGATACGCAACACTTCATTCCACTCTTTTGGGGTATGTTCAGGAAACTGGCTATGAGCCCAAGAAACCATTCGCAAGTCTCCATAGCAAAATATGTCATGAACCATCGCATTGGGGGCATATGCTCTCAGTTCTCTATCGTTCGTGTGAAGCCACTTGACAACATTGAAGTGCTTAGTTGTGGCCGCGGCATGCAGCGTATCTCTGGTACACCCTTCGTCACGATTGGAATAAAGCCATTGTACCACTCGAAGGTGGCCATGCTCTGCCGCCGCATGCATCGCCCACTTTGTGCACCCTTCATTTCGATTATAGTGCAGCCACTTCACAATGTGAAGGTGACCAGCTCCCGCTGCAGCATCCATGACACATTTCCCCCAACTTTCGATGCCATTAATGTGCAGCCGTTTAACCAATTCTAAATTCCCACTTCGTGCAGCCCACAAAGCAACATTATGAGATCGAGACCACCAGGCGTCGTCGAAGGAGGACTCTTCACGTCCCTGGTTTACGCCGTGTGGTCGAAACTTCCAAAGAAACTGTACGACTTCAAGCTGGCCGTGTTGTGCAGCGATGTCAATTGGGTACTCGTGTGGCCACTGGGTTTTCTTTTTTATTATCAGTCGCAGCAGAACCTCGACGCATTGTACGTGACCATTACGAATCGCCATTTCTAGCGGTGGAAAGTAATCGTTTGTGAAGCGTTTCTCACAGAGATATTGCACAACGTTCCAGTGACCTTCTCCAGCCGCCGAGCTGATAATATCATTGTGAAACTCCCTCTTCCTAATCAAATCGATTACTCTAATTCTCATGGGGTGCTGAAAGAGCCATTTTACACATTCCAGGTGGCCGCTCTTGCAGGAGTCTGTCAGCGCGATACGCCAATTTGCCACCCAGCACTGTGGGAAACAAGGCAGACACTCTGCTTGAAGCAGTGGGTGCAAAAGCGCAATTTGCTGCATGAGCTCCAAGTGGCCACCACCTGCTAAATCTTTTATAGCGGCTACAGCTGCATCAGCATCTCGTCGTAAATAGCCACAATCTAGCATCAGTTGAACAATTTCTTTTCGGGGACAGCTCTTTGCGTAGTCCAGCACACACCTACCCGGCGGTAACAAGACCTTGATAAGGTCATCATTGCCGAGCTTCAGCACATGCTTCATCACTTGGTAATAGTTATCGCCACGTCTCTCTTGTTCTTCCACAGTGTTTTCACACAGCCAGCGTACCATCTCACAGTGACCGTTTTCAGCAGCAAGCAACACGATCCGGTCCCCCCAACAGACAATATTGTCAGATCCACCGCGTTCGAAAAATTCTCCGTATAATTTTTCATCGAGAATACGGCCCTTGTCGTCAATAATTACGCAGTCACTGGTACGTTTTTTTCCTGTATGTCGAGCTTCCGAGAAGAGCGTCCAAAGAAGCTGCACCACCGACAAATGACCAGCCTTCACAGCTGCACCAACCACGCCGACATGGGCTTCGCAGCCGGAGAAGTGGGAGAATAGCCACCTCACAACCTCCAACTCACCTCGACCAGCCGCCGTATCCATCGATTGCGAGAACTGATAGCGATAGTAGCGTGGATCCGACCGCAGATAGTTGGTGAGTGTCCACTGAGCCACTCTGTCAGCCTCAGATGTGCAACTCGATGCCCAGTCCAACAACCAAACGCGCCCTGTGGAACAGGCTTCTTCAAGCGTCATGTTTGGCGGAGGGTCGAGGAAATTAGAGATGACCCACGATGCATCTTCGATTTCTTTGATTTTAGGATAGGGACTATAACTCGCTTGACAGGTCGAGAAGAAGTAGGGAGAGGAAGAAGACGTTACTTGTAGGCGTCAAAAGACGAAGTGAGTACTTTATTAGTATTAGGAAGCCACCAATAACTGTACACCAGCCATTAGTGTTTGTATAGTTTAAGCCAGTCATACCGACTTAAACAGGACCTCCTAAATCTCATTATAATATTTTGGAGTGACTAGGTCAAGGTAATCAAACTGTTTAGAGGCTACTTCAACAGGGACGAAGCATCACTTTTATACACGATAACATTGTTGCGCGAAAAAGGTGGAGTGACAATTAATGGATGGATGGCTGTTACCTGTAATTCGCAATCGTTTGACTTGAAAAATCCCTGCATAATAGTTATACTATAAATCAGAAGTGACGAACTGAAAATGACAGGATGCGCCTATCAGCTTCGGTACTCGGAAATACTTTCAAAAACAAAAACATTTTCTTTATTTGTTTTTAGTTTAAAGAAGACATATTAATTTGCAAGTCCCCCCCCCCACACACACACTCAAAAATCCTAAGAGTGCCAGGGGTACCGTTGTATTTAAAAAGCACTGAGCTGTTTGTATGCGACAAGATCACTTGCCGAGTCATCGTTACATGTATCGTAAATGGTGACAGTTATGCTTGTCGAAGCCAAGTCAGTTATGAGGCCAATCCCATTTGACTGCGAGATGACGCATCTTCCGACAGGAAGTGTTGAATATTACAGCCGCGACCCATTTCGCATCTGGCGATGGGCTAAATGCTGATTTTTTTGCTCTACATGTTTCGGTGCAAGAGCAACCTCTAACGTGTATGCGCCTAAGTTCTATTCCTCCTCGGTAGGGTACCCTGAGTAATGGTCGTCTAGCCATTCTTCAATCAGGTAATCGCCTGGCCTGGCCGCGTCGCCTGAATAATCGTACTTCGCTTCTTGACAAAATTGAGTCGTGAAGATGTCGGGACAGTTCATTCGTAGAAATAAAAGCACGTCGAACTGGGTTTTCGAGCAAAACCAGAATCGATTGTTCGGTGGAGGGGGAGTCACACACTTGAAACGAAGCCAGAAGGCCACTCGCAAGTGTCCGTTGTTGACGGCATGACTGAAAGCTCGATGGGTACATTCTTCCGAGCGATTGGTCTGTAGCCACTTCAAAAGCTCCAAATGGCCATTTCTAGCAGCGTCGTCCATCGCTCTCTTTGTACATTTAACCTTGGTATTGCCATGTAGCCATTTCACCATTTCGAAATGACCATTGCCAGCAGCGTCGTCCATAGCATTGGTGGTCCACCCTCGGTATCTGTTGGCATGTAGCCATTTCACCACTTCTAGGTGCCCTTTACCCGCCGCAGCGTTGAAAGCTTCAATGGATCGAGCCCACCAAATATTCTTGTGCTCAATCTTCCTCCGCTTCGGAGATGTCGTGCCTTGTTCTGTGCATGGATGCATCAACGGTGGATCTCGGACGTGCAAGAACTGGAGAATTTTCAGGTGACCATTCTGTGCAGCTTCAACTACTGCGGTCTCGACAGGTTTGCGTTCACTATACATGCACGTTGAGCAGCGTTCGAGTAGCACTTTCATGCACTCTAAATGACCCTCTGCTGCTGCGTTTCTAAGAGTATGGGCGCTGGTATCATCACAGCCTTGATCCAAGAGATAACCCACCAGTTCAGCGTTTCCACTTTTTGCCGCATCATCTAGAAGACCGTCGAACACGAAGTGATCTTTCAAGCCAGCACCTAACGGGTGCTCCATCATCCACTTGACCATCTCAAAGTTGCCACGGCTACATGCCAATCCAATGGAAAACTTCCACTCTCTCGGCCAGCGCGATATTTTCCGTCTCTTGTTTCTAGTCCGAGCCAGTCGCTGCATGAGATCCAAGTTGCCATGCGAAGCTGCTATGACAGTTCCATACGCTCCAAAGTCTTGGTTCTTCCTCACGTCCTCCCTCTCCAGCACCCACTCGACTGCTTCAGGCTTGGCCATCTCGTGGATATATTCCAAAATCTCTCGGTCCACAGGCATCAGAAACTCTGCAAACTCCATGGCTCCATCGTTCACAGCAATCCCCACAATCATGTCAAGCTCCTCCTCTGTGCTGTCGTAGGGCACGTACTCTTTCAGCCAACGTGCAACTTCATAGTGACGACGACGGACAGCAGCTTCCATTGATTGGCCTCCCCATCGAACCAAGTTACCGGGACCGTCCCACTCTTCTGGTAACGCCGGGACGCTCTCGAACCACGAGTCTTCGCCACCTTCTCCGTAGCTCATTTGGACGATCTCTCGGTTGAAATTCCACCCTGCGTCGTTGTTTAACATAAACTCGAGAATGACTAGATGGCCGTTTCCAGCTGCTTTCGTGACTGCTTCC
Organism: Phytophthora betacei; assembly: GCA_011320135.1. Taxonomy (NCBI): domain Eukaryota; phylum Oomycota; class Peronosporomycetes; order Peronosporales; family Peronosporaceae; genus Phytophthora; species Phytophthora betacei. The sequence goes on along the minus strand of JAANHX010000678.1, from coordinate 26,453 downwards.
GATGGAACTTCACAACCCGAAAAATGGGTAAACAGCCACTCCATTATCTTGAGGTCACCTCGAGCTGCTGCAATCTGCGTCGCTTTGTGGAATTGCCACTGATAATACTGGTCTTCTGATCGTAAATAGTTGCACAGAGTCCATCCTGGCGTCCTGCCGGATTCACTGGTAGCACTACAGTCCCAAATCCAGTCGAGCAAAACAGTTGATCCGAATTTGCACGCTTCAGTTAGGGAGAGGTTGGATGATGGACCTAGGAAATTGGAGACAAATGGTCCGATGTGAGGTAGGCTGCCCACATCTGGATGCCCACGTAGGACGAACTCGACGACGCGGAGCTGGAAAGATGGCATTGCTGCATAAGACAACCAGCCAATATATATTCGAAAACGATTGGCTAATGGAAGTTTGAGCCAATCACCTTTGAAGTTTAAACTGTAAGAAAACACTTCTGAAAAAAGGTTTTCAGCAAAACTCATGCTTCAGAAAAATGTTTTTTTTTCATTACTAAAATAGCCCACCGTCGATGCTCCTTTATGTTTTGCTCCAGATCTTCGCTTGCTTGTTGGAATATTTCCACTTATTCTTGTCTCCAAACCTGGACACCAATAGCTTTTGAATCGCAGGAGGCCACCGCACAGCACACAACAAAATCTTCATAGAAATTCTCACCATTGTGAAAATGATCACCACGATCGTTGTGACGATAGCGGAAAACACGCGAAATGGGATCAATCTTCGTGATGCCCGACGACGTGGATACAAAGCAGCACGCACAGCTCGGCCGCACAGCCAGAAGTTAATGTGCTTCGGTAGCAGGAAAGCGAAACGAATGGCGCTTAGGACGAGCAGCAAACGTCGAGCTGCCAAGTCCACGAAATCTCGACCCAGCATTTTGCTCTCCTTGGGACGAGGCTGAATCATATTCCAAAGTCGAACTTCAGTCTCAACTGTCGTTACTTACGTACTTCTCCACTCTAAAAATCATGGTAACACTACGCTGTAGTGTGGTCCAGATGAGACCTTGCCTCGCTTCAGTTGGTTGGCCCGGGTATTTCTCCTCTAGCCAAGCTTCAATCAGGAAATCGCTGCTGGCAGCACACTCTTGTGAAATGTCGCTCCTGGTCCTGCGTTCAAACTCCGCCGTGAACAGCGAAATATATTGTAAAACAGCAGAGTATCGAACACATTTTCAGGGTAAATCCACAGTGTGTTGTACTGCAGAATCAGCTCTAGTGAATCCACGACGCAACACGCACATTCCCGTTGGCCATTGCATGCTCGATGGCCTTGATGGTGCATCCTTCCGACCGGTTTTTATGCAGCCACGTGATCACCTCCAATCGGTCCTGCGCTGCGGCGGAATCCATAGCGAGCGTAGTACAGCCTGCTGTCGTGTTGGTATGAAGCCATTTCCCGGCCCATCCTAGCCAGTTGGCATCACAGGAACACTGTCGACCCACACGTCCTCGACAAGTTTCACTTGCTTAGTCTCGTGCTTAAACTCGCGTCCAGCGCCACGACTTGAAAATATTTCAATACCGGGAAATGCCCCTTCTTGGTCACCAATTCCGAGGGCACTGCAAGCCCGAGAAATGGTAGATAAACCATTTCACCATTTTGATGTCACCTCGTCCCGCTGCGACTTTCAGTGCCTGTCGAAAATGCCATTGTTTGTAGTAATGTTCGGATTCATCGAGTGCTTGCCTTTGGTAATCTAGTGTCACTAGAAGTGACTCTTCGCGGCACAAGAACTGGATTTCGGATCTGCACTGCGAACAGAGATCTCCCTTCCCAAGCTCAAGAAACTTGGATCCGTGTAGCTAGAAACCTTTGCCTTCCACACGTGTCCAAGCACCACGATAACCACCCATTTAGTCACTCGCGGCGAGTACCATCGCACGACCATGTTGCAACGGCAACTGCACGACAAAATAACCATTTGAATCAATAAAAAACGTAAAAATTATTTGGTTTGGCTTAATTGCCAAAATTATGAAAAATACCAATGTACAGATTGAACAATATTGTCCAAATTTGGATGGGCGACCCTTTTAGATATATAGGCAATGCGATATGATGGTGTTTTCGACTTCCAGTATGTCTCGTAAGTTTCACCTTTATCAAATTTTATAAAATGTACGCTGAGTCGGCCATGAAAGAATATGAGCTGTGCGGACATCGGAATATATACATGTATGCAGGTAACGCTACCGGTACATGTTGTATGACTTGGATTTGATCAGATGGTTTTAAGCCAATCAAAAACTCAGAATCGCTGCTGCTAATTCGTGCAATATTCTCTTTTTTTAAAAGAAGATAGTAGCAAAACACATTTTGGCTGCTGCTACAATGACTGTGGCAAAGCGAGACCGAAGCAACGGAGAGCTGGTTCGCGGAGCCAAATACTGCTCTCTTGGCAAAGGTCATTGCTAATTGCGTTTGATAAAATATAGCTATTAATAATTATGGCATGTATTTTCCGATATCGGTGCTACGGGAGTAAGAGAATGATACATTTAATGAGTATCAGGTGTTCTGCACTGTCCGAGTCAATATCACACTGTTGACCTAACCGTAATATCTACTTTTAGCATAAATATTGCAGTCTGTGCCGCCAACACTTCGTATGGCTAGGTAGACAGGGTTACCACTCTGTTCGTACGCTGCGCATGTTTCTAATGTCACCGCAGCTGCTGATGTACTTCAGGCAGCTCATGACAGCGTTGTGGCTAACGAGATAGAGGAAAGCGAGCGCTCAACTATTCAGACTACACTAGATTCTCGGCCAGTCAACATAAAGAGAAAATACGAAAGCTACCAAAAGGAATACGTGGATTGCTGTGTTGCTCGTAGTTTCCGTGATTGCGACACTGTGACTGGTGGGAAGCTACATTTATTTCTCTCAAGCCAAGTTATTGGAAGGAAGTCAAAGAGAAATAGTGAAAAAGTTGTTGGTGGATCGACTGAATGTGGTTTATGCCAATGCACTAGTGGATTTATACAAACAACAGATCCGCCTTCGCACCAACTCGAACCCTCATCCACGAACAAATGCGGTGAAGCAGCTAATCAAAATCGTGCAGGCTCAGGCAACTCAAACTAGAAAGAAGAACTACGAGGACTGAGGTGTAGCCTTCCTGCTAGATGGCTCCTCTTCAACTCAGCAATTTGAGCAAATTTGTGATTGTTTTCTCACACTAGATGATCTACGAGATCGAGCTGCGTTTTTACTTTCACATTTTGGTCTATTACGTAGAGAAAATGTGCGCGATTTGGAATTCGCAGACATGTTCTCTCAAGAGCTTGACGGAGCGGCTTTCAACCATGCACAGCACTTGTGTTGTTAATCCAGCACGGAAAAACAAACACGTTCGGAAAAATGCAGCATGTCGGCTACATGAGAAACAAAAATGTACACGTGTGTCCCGTTGGCGCTGCCGCTCTGTATTTTTTTTTAGTTATTTCATGTCCGCCAAGAACCTTTTCCGTCGTTTCAATATGCGAAGGACTGTTACGATAATGAGTTCCTCCGAGGTCGGACCCGTACCAAATCTATCACGTACGAAACCCACCAAGAATGCTATGAAATTGTATTTGATCATCTGGAATTTTCCTTCAACAAAAAGACCCACATAAATCGAAAACAAGGCGTCCGGCAACTTGAAAGCGCTGACGTCGATATTTCCCAAACGCGAAGACATGGGAGGTGGGGGATGGACACGTGAGAAGCCGTGTATGCAGCTCCATTCGCCAGGGAAGCCAATCGGGCATTGTCAGGTCACCCGGCTCGCTCTCGCTTGTTCTATCTGGACCGCGCATCAGTTGACCCTCCGCCAGAATTACAGCAACTTGTTTTTTCTGGGGTGGAACATTGTCAAAATCAAATCTCAGATGGTAAATGGGAAAAGAACCTAGCCGTTCGTGGATTTCTAGAGCTGTTACAGTACCTCAGAATTGTGATTCTTCAAGATTGCGCCTTTCTCTTTGATTTACTTCCTGATCATATCCGTAAGCATGGCCTATTTGGTATGAAGTTTCAGGAATTTCAAATCGCTGCATTAGCAGAAGCTGCAAGTGCTCCACACCCGGTGGAAAACCAGCTTCAAGTCGCGATGCCATTGCTCTCTGATCTCCTTACTACACAACATACAGAAGTAATGAGTAATTCAGCCGCTCAACACAGTGAAATGGTGACATTATTGGCGAAACCCAACAATAACATCACCTCTTTATTAGGGGGTGGAATGACATTTCGCCTTATGCCAGTAGCGACAGCTAGTGGAAGCAGTACCACAGCTGATGGTGACTCGACCAGCGTAAACAAAAGTTCAAACTTTGCTAGTGGTTTAAATGAAATACGGTCTTCCGATAACATACCTCAGCATTCAATGAGTAGAGGGATCAACTCTGTGTGTGAGCTTTGGACGGAGTGGCACGAAGGACTGACCAATCAGCCCTCAATCGAGTACCTAGAAGCCACGTACGGCAGAAAATGGCGACTGTCAGCAAAGGAGTCCAAGTTTTTCTCTAGACGCCTCTGCATCATCAAATACGTACGCGCACTTGTGCATCGCAGGTTATCAGTTGATTGTGCTCTAAACAAAGCTGATAATGAGCGTGGCAAAAAGAGCATCGATGCTTTTTCCAAATATCTGAACAGCAAGAACACATACTAGATATTAGATGGTGAATACACACCATTTAGCTTCTATTCTCAACTGCACATATACCTGTCATCAATAACCAGCATACCTGAGCATTACGTGTCCATAAAGTGTCAATCTAGTGCAAGGAGTCGGTGTCAATGACCAATTAGGCGCGACCTCATTCGCCATAGACGCCGTGGTGTCCGCTCTGTGAGACTGGAGACACTAACGCCGTGCCATGTTGTCGTAGTCGCTCTGGATACAGCTCTCCAGACGGGTCGGCTGCGTGGTGACACCACCAGTGGTCTGCTGGTCCACTGCCAGAGGAGGAAGGGAGACGAAGAACAGTGTAGAGATGGTAGACTGCGTCTGAATAATGGACTGTGACGACCAATTATAATGCCGCATTTGGGTCAAGACCTTTTTCTGATATCTAACAGGTAGCAGTTACCTTAACTCTGATATTCTCTCACAAGGTCACGACCCACTCGTGACTTTTTCTTTTTTACTTTAATATATCATACTACCGGCTCACTCAATAATATTATTCATGCAGTACATTTACACCGAGTAGACAAAGACTTTTCCTTCGTAGGGACTTTACAGTAGATACGTCGGAAGGAGAGCATGTTAACAAGTGCAGCAGCTCCGGATTCACCAAAGTGCCGCCAAGGCCTTATTCCTTCCTCCTCAGCAGCAGTAGACTTCACTTCATGCGAAGTGGTGAGAATCGGAGCGACATGTAAAGGCAATCCCATCTGTTGTCATAGCGGTGGGAGACCGCTTTTTATGCCTATTGAAAAGGATTCCTATCGCAGGGTGTACCGTAAAAATGGATTATAGTATACCACAGTCATATCAGCCCTAAAATGTAATTTTTCACAATCAAACCTTTAAAATTGGTTATACACATTAATAGATGCCGAATTTCTGGCTAATTTGCTCGCGTTTGCTCGCCATCGTAGCAGCCACCATATTTGATTCAGCCTGCGGCTCGCGAATCCTATTGTTATGCATTGATATTCCAATGTAATTACGTAGGGTGGCCGCTTGTAACGACGCACCAGCGTCACAGCCATGACGTTGGTATCGAATTGAGAAAATACTTCAGCGACAGAGATTTCATCTTTTTTGCGTGAGCAATATATCAGGTTGCCGTTATAGCGTTACTTCCGCAATCGAGACGCTATCCATGCTAACATCAAAGTAAAATCGATCAGAAAGAAAAATCTTTCTGACTGTTAAACTATCTCCATCACCAATAAGTGGGAAAAACTATGGAGCTCGAGCTTAGGGAGCTCGAGGTACCCAAATTTAGAAATAGGGCTATACGATGTACACAAATGCATTTTGTGTTTTAAACATAGTTGTCAGGTTGGACTTTAATTGAGCTGCCACAATATCAGCACAGCTATTAACCGTATTTTACACGTCCGAGATGACAGTGATGATTACAGACCTGTTCTCCGCATAAGTGCCCCTCCTCGTTCACGGACCCCTTCGTAGGTTTAGAGAGCACTAGAGTGGTCTTTTGTTCTTTCTTATGATATTTTGTGAATCTTAGCAGTCTATGAGGGTATGCAGCATTTGTTACGTAGTCGATGAGCACTTTGCGTCATTGGAGTGGCCAGACCATTCTTCCAGGGATCGGGAAATAAAATGTTTTATTTTACGGAAGAACGATCACCTGCGTAATAGCGACTGCAATACGACAGGAAACAATAATAATAACTTTGCAATACAATGAACATATTGGGCTCATGCGTCTCCATCGTCGAACGTACGTCCTCATTAACGCCTCTCAGTCGCTTGCAGTGGTGTCAACGAGGGTGCTTGCATTCTACATATCAAGGTTAGCACGGAGAAAGGTTAGCACCTCAAAATTGGCATCTGTCAACCGCCATCTCTGCGGAGTCAGAATAAGCTTCGTCTGCGAGAACAGACGCTTGCACGCATTACTCGTCGGAGGAATCTTTGTTAGTAGAGCGTTGTAGACCACAGACGAGCGGCATGTCCTGCGCACTGCTGAGCCTTCCAGCAGAACCGTCGTGGCGAAGTCTGGAGCGCGGTCTCTCTTGCGTTTATTGCCAGCGCCAGTCCGTCGATCCCAAGCAAATTTCGAGACGGATTTGGCCTCAGCAGTTGTTAATTGAGAACCATTTGCCACCTTAATTACCGCATTCTCAAAAGTCGGTGAGTGCACTATTTTTAAAGACGGATCCAGGTGGGAGCCCAAAGGTTGAAGTAGCCGGTAGCGGGGGTCTGCTTGCGAGCTCCGTTGCAGATCTTGCACGTGTAGCGATAGTCGGCTCCGGCTTAAAAAAAGAAAGCACATATGTCAGCGCTTGTGGGCATAGTGGTGCTGGCGGGTTGCAAAAGGGAAAGTTGCTGGTCCTGAGCTGTGATAATGCTAGTAAATAGCGAAGTGAGATTTAAAAGGGTTCGAAAACAAAGTCGCAGTCGGAAAGAGCAAGAATACACAATGGTTGGCCCACGTAGACACCTGTTCTTTGACTTTGTTTCTTTATACTCTTCTTACTTAGTCTTTTAAGGTATTATATTGGGTATTATTGCCAATTTTTTGTATTTATTTTTTGCAGTTTGCTCCAATAATGAATATTGTCTCCACTATTGTACGTATTATTGCCCAAAAAGTTATTTTTTTTCAATCCCTGCATTCTTCTATACTAGTCGAGCGCCGCCGCTACGCGGCGGTAATATAGGTTTTGCTCTACTGTAGATGTTTGCCTTCCCGCCTCCGCTAAACTTCGGCGGGATAATTATTCCAAAAACTCTGAACCCCCATGTGCCTAAATCGACTTCTTAAATTTAATAAATCTGGGTTTCATGTAGACCAGTCGCTACAAAATGCTGAGTTCCCAGTAAGCCGTGCAACTATTTCGACAAAAGACTGAGCCCCTAGACCATACTTACGATGCTTAAGAAATTACTCTACATGTAGTCATCTTGACACAGTCTCTTTATTATTGTCGGCTATCACTGAATCACCTGCACTTCAAATAGCATGCCGACAAACGCCACACAATATATTTAGCTTAGCGTCGTGCTCGATATCACGGGTCGTTCCTGAGCCGCTATGAAACTTAGCTCGCATCAACGCAAAGGATATTATAGTAATGGCATGTCCAGTTTCCACTAAGTACACGCTTGTACTGCCTGTTTGAGCTTGTAATTAACTGAAGATTGATCACTTCTCATACTAAACTCAATATAAGCTAGAAAATATTCAAACAGCGATACCTTTGTATAATTTTTTGGGTACATAATTTAGCCCTATTTCTAAATTTGGTACCTCGAGCTCCCTAAGCTCGAGCTCCATAGTTAATAGTTAAAAAATGTGTATGTAATTGAATGCTTTGTCGTGACGAGATGACGCATCGTGACAACACCACTGTCAATCTCAAGAAAATAGTTCTTCGTGTAGCCGACCGGTATCCGTTTAAATTATTTTGCTGAGCAAAACATATCTTCCCATCCGCAAAAAATGGTCTCTGTGTTTTGCGGTGATCAAGATATGCTGCGTGCACGGGCTCAGTTTCGTTATTTCTATACGACTTGCTCAGATGAGTAGAAATTGACTGCTTTCCTTTTTTCGTCGACAACACGCAGCAACACGATCGGCGGCATCGTGTGAATGGCCTTGAAGTGAATAGAGCAATACTACATTTTTGTAAAATACGACGGATATCACGGCGTAAAACATAAATGCCGCACGTGACTCATTCTGGCCGGCGCAGTTATCCATAAAAAGCAGTAGAATGTTGGTGTCCTCAGGTTTATCCTGCTCCATTTTCGCGTACATTTTGCGAGGTGGTAAATGAGACGCAGGCTACACAACGCATCGGCATCTTTTCCGTGTGTTCATTCGTCATATAGCAAGACTTGCCCACGACTTGCATTTCACCATCCGCATGGTCATCGTCCTCGACATTGTTGATTGGGTCAGGCGTGTCAATATCTGGCGGTGCCCTGAATGGGGGGGGGGGGGGCGCAAGCTGTAGCTTGGGAGCCCGAGCGCGTCTCGTAGAGCCTGAATGTTGACCTCCAGTGGTACAGGAACTCCGTGCAACTTGATTCGCACGACACGATACTCACTGTTGCTGCGCACTTTCTGCTCGGCCATGGCGCGGTCTATTTCGGCTTGCTGAATATCGATATTATGTAGCTGGCGGGATGCCGTACTGTTTGGCGTCACTAGCGCAGCATCGTTGGGAATGCGAGCCTGAGCAATATCCATGTATCGCTGCGAGGTCGATCCGGCTTCAATCTGCTGCTCTCTAAGATAGGCAGCCACACGCGGCATCAGCTCTTGAATACGCGCTGCTGTGGCCCGGTGCATTGTTGTCTGAGCTTCTGGTTTGGGAACATAGACGAACAGCTCCAACTCAAATCCAGCGTGCCCCTTGTGTCTTCGCCTCGCCCGGTGCCAAATGTTTTCGACTTGGGCTCTCATGGCTACAGCTTCTTGGCAAACAACCTCGAATTGCTTCTGCTTGGCATGGCTGTTGGGCTTAACGTATATGTCGCACTCCAATCGCCACTGGCCTCGTAGCTTGCTTGCGAATAGCTCTTCCACCTTTGCCCTCAAAACACGGTATCCATCTGCAACAGCGAACAAAAAAAGGAGGAGAAGGAGGAACTTTATCTCGGCACGGTTCAAATGGATCTTCATTCTTAATGATCAGACGGCATCTTAGTGTATCTGGTAGCGGTAGTAGCTCAGCCATGGCAAGCGTACTGCTCTCTCAGCAACTTCGTATCTCTGCAAGTGGCATACGCATCGACAGCGTCAGATATTTAAATAGTCCCTCCATCTCACGCATACTCTCCCTTACCTCATCTGCTCGCACTTCTTCACGTCCTCATCTGCTGTTCTTCAGCAACTGCCGCTCGTCTTCGCCGTGGGTCTTCTCTTTCGTCCTGCTGCTGCAAGCGTCAGCTTAGCATCCCCAACACACCTGAGTACAGCAACAGAAACCCACCAGGAGAAGATGAACCTCTATCACAGTTCGGTGAGCGCTCAACCGCCGAAAGCGACGCAAGTACTGCTACTTGGTGCGAGATGACGCGTCGGGGGTGCGGCGGGGCTTGTCAGGGGTGCGGCTGTAGGTGGTGGCGGGTGTGGCGGGCGTGCCGCAGAAGCACAGCCTGCGCGGCTCGACTCTCTTGGCTGCCAAAGCTTGAATGGCTGTGCCGACTATTTAAGGTAAATTTTACTGTGCACATCTAAGGATAAGGAAGTCTTTTTTAGGCGCACAACCCTTACGTAAGTCCTCTGTAGCAGTGGCAAAAGGTCAGAAAGGCACAATAAAATGTAATTTTTGTCCTAAAATAAAGAACAAAACACAGAAAAGAATTCGTTATTAGTGATACACTTATTAATTCTATTTTGCCCTATTAACCCTATCGTTAACGCCATACATTTCTATTTGAAGAGACACCATACAAACTTCAAGTACAACGCCCTAAAAGGATACTTCAAGTACCTTTCTACAGCACAAAATGTGCGAGGTTTTTGTCCAAATATTATGCAGTTGTAGAGGTTTTGTGCAAAACCGGAGCAGAAGAGTACCTCAAGTATCATTTTGCACTGTCTTTTTTTCTGGATAGCGATTGGCTGGAAGCCATCTCAGCCAGTTTTCGCTTACGAAATAAAGTCAATAAGGGGAGTACCGTGGCCTACATGACCTCTTGATCCGTGTGGCGTACACAAGCTGTGCCTCAATTGCACAATCACTGGAGTTGGACAACCTGGGCGGCGCTACCGCTACATCCGCAGACGCAACTCCACTACAACATTTGGGCAGGATCGATGTCAAGTGCAAGCCCGCATCGATGGTCGACAATGTGCTGACCATGCTCAAGGGTGTAATCAAAGCCATGTGGCTCTATCTGCTAACGGCCAGGCCCGAAACGGCCTCCCGCATCGAGGACATTCTCCGGTCTATATAGGGCTGTGGCTTTGTCTACGCTCGGTTATGAAACCGGAAAGAATGCATTATCGCTACTTGGCTTGAGAGCCAACCCCCGCCGGTAGGGTAGCTGAGTATGCCGGTGAAGAGGCGGTCACAGAGTTCATTCTTCCACCTGATGAGATCTGCATGCTGTGCAGTGCAAGGCGCACTCGCGTGGCACAAAAATACCGCCCATGATCGCCGACATCATTGACACGTACTCGACCTACTTGTCAAGAACCAACTCCGGGGTCTACGTATCCTTTCCCTGCCTAGGCGTCAGCGAATTCAGTACTAGAGGTGCAACACAAACTTCTGGGCGCGAGCCAATCGGCTCCTACAACGTGGCGATGGTAGTAGAAGTAGCTACGAAGCTCTACCGAGCTCGCTGCGTTGCTATGACTAGCGGCAACAGCTCTATAATTGTTTCTCAATGCGAAACTCTTAACGAGAAGGCTAAACTCGCTCTAGTTTCATTTTCAAGTCGTATTGCGTCGACAAGCGCAGATGCACGCACCCTTACTCCAGATTTTAATTTGTGTATTTTACTCCAAAAATGTATAAGGCAGCTGTGAAGCGATCTTCTACTGTAGTGCCACCCAACTTGCATGTGCTTAGTTTCCGCTCAGTCTAGATTTTGCGGTCTCCGGTGAAGATGACCCGTGTCGAGTCTGACGACCCGGTCTGTCGTTCAATTTCACACGTGCCAGTGTATAGCGTGTTTAATCAGCTACCAAGCCCAAAGGAGATGCTGTGCCGGAATGAGGGCTCTGACGTCAATCTCAACATGGTGCGTGTATTATACCCTCGTTTTTACAGCTCTAAGCTATTGATTCTTGTGTAAGCCAGGCCCTTGCGTACTTCACTGTTGGCACTCGCAAGCCTATCGAATTCGACAATTTATACCCCGTTTTCTATTCGCTTGATCACCTTGTACGCTGAGTACGTTTGTTATCCGATACTAGTATCTACGCTGACGCGTTTTGTTGTTAAGGAGCGTGAGCACAGCTTTGGCTCTTATGCCGGAATTGATGATTTCGTTGGGGACCTCCCAGTGAAACAAATGTACAGTGTTTATACAGGGCTTTATGCCGGCAATCATCACCTTCTTCACGAATACATCATGATGTTGAGATGGCTTCGATCCTCTATGGAAATTTCGGATGTACGACTCTAATTTTTAGATCTGTGTCAGTTGAATACAGTGGCTAATTTGTTATCGATATGTATAGATTACTCGCAACCATCTTCACGATCGCCTATATTTCTTGAAAGTCTACCTTCAGTATACGCGGACCAAGCTCGATGAGCACTTCAAATGCTACAACGAAATGAAGGCGGACGAATCTGTTGATAAAGAGTCTATTTACCTTCACAAGAAGGATGGGTTTCACAAAGAGCGTGGCTACATTATTTTTGTGTATCTGAGTATGACCATGAACGTCATCTATGTAATGGCGAAGCAAGCTAACAAGCTTCAATGGCAGCAGTGCCAATGCACCAAGTGCATGTACTACCGGTCACCAAAGTGGCGTAAAACGAAACCTGTTGTCATGGGGCCTGACACGCTACCTCCTGTAAGATTCTATCGGCGGGGAAGCCAAGGTGTGAGCCCCTCTGAGGCAATTTACCGCAAGCAGCGCGAGAAGAAGTAACGTGGTTGTCTCCACTGTAGATAATGAAACGCTCAAATCAAAAGTATGATTTATTGCGTGAGATTACTTCCAGTTATGCCTACCAGCACCTTAGCCTCGTTCGAAACTGTCAACTGGATTGGTCTTCTACGCTATCTTTAAGAAACTTCACCATAGCGAGTTCGCAGCGATTCTCAGTAGCTACGATGGTAGCTGGACTCGTATGTGGAGGCAGCGAGTCGTTCAGCAGCTTCGTAGCCGTGTATGTTAGCGTACTGCGGCTCCTTCAGCGGTTCTTCATCAGCTGCATTAAATAAGCACACCAGTAGTCTGACGCTTTTGCCGCTCTGCAGTGGTGGTTGCGTACAACTCTGACGTGCCACAGGATCTCCAGTACATCTGTTTTGCTGACCTTCGTCGGTTCGAAAGCGGATCAGAAATCCTTTGGTGGTTGCAGACGTGCTTGATCCTGAGAAGGCCTTTCTTCACCTTAGCGGCAACGAGGCGCAATTGTATAACGCGCGGAGACCCTTTTGGCAGCGCTGTGGTGGCATGGCGAGAGCACGAACTTGCCTACACCTCCTGCACTTCTGCCGTCAGGGCAGCGTAGATGTGCGTAGTCTGACGGTTCTCGTAGAGCTTAGTACGTGTACGGAAAACCCTGTACCCATGATTCGCCATTTTTTCCAGTAGCTCTGCGGTGACGGCTCCATATCCGTCCAGCGTAGTTATGCTATTGCAACGGTTCGACCCTGGACGAGGTACGTCTGCCGTTTAAATACGGATTTTGCTCACTTGCGCCATGTAGTAGTACATCTAGCTTATGAGACTGTGTTCGCGTCCGACGTGCACCGAGCCGTTAAGGAGTTTGAAGGCGGGGCGACCGATGACGATATCCGAGGCGATAAGGAGAGCCAGGGAGCAGAGTACGCATTCGGCGTTCCACAGGATTGTGATCAGCTCTTCAGTCGTGATCTCAGGTAAACCTGTTATGACCAAGCCCTCCCGCATCTCCTTGGTTAAGCCGCAGATGGGTGTACCACCGAACAGGTTCTTCAGTAGCTCGGGTCCGTCGATGAATATCCATATGTGGCAAGCAAGGCTCCGCCTAGCCAAAGCGGATCAGTGCCTTGCTGGGTTGGCTGTACGGGAGTGGGAGGCAGCACTAGTGTGGTCGAAGAAGACAGTGGCGGTCATTGAGCTGTTGGACTTGCGCGGCTTTCGTCGAATTTGGAAATGAGCCTTCGTTTGCCGCGCTCCGCACGGCGAGATTTTGCCGCCATATTCGCTCGCCCCGTGAGCACGCTGTGGAAGCCACGGTTCCTCCAATCACAACTCTTGAATGTGTGGTTCCACCAATCACACGACATGCCACTATGAGTACAAATACCTTATTGGTGGAATTATTGATGTGAACCCTGGGGGGAAATACAGCCCGTATCTTTTCCACTACTTCAACTTCGCGCCAAATTTGAATTGTTCGCATCAGTTGTACTACTTTAGTACTTTCCAGTACATCGTTATATCCGTTGCAAAAATCGTGACCTTCTAAAGCGCATACTAATACCAATAGGTTTTTGTGACGACGACACTTTCGTCGTAGCACGAGCACTCTACCAGCATCGCTTACGAGTTGAATACATGCCACTATGTTGAAATTATGCCCGTCCATTAGTAGCTATAGTCCCAATGGAAAACAACAGAGAAGCTGCCACATTGATCACAGTAGACCTACAGCCTTTACGATGGATTCTTTATTTGGATCCGACATAGATTGTTACTATAAACTTTATAGCTTCATCGTTTCAAAGTTTAGTTGGTCGTTCCGTAAAAATCACAATAGCAATTCAACGAAGATTTGTCTTCTTTGAGTTTACATACTCAAATCAGCATGTCTGCTACTGTGTTCTCCCCACAAATTTCATACTGAATGTCATAGTAGGACGGTGGCTAAATCATTCGTGAATAATGCCGAGCACTAGCTTCCTCGAGGAGGAGGACAAGGAGCAGGTGCAAACTGCAAACTGCACGTCACCATGTAGGGCCAAGGGGGGGGGGGGCATTGCGTGGAAGTGAAAATGTTGTAACATCCACTAGTGCTTTATTGCTAGCAGTAGTAGAGGTTTTGTAGGATAATGTAAGCGTAAATGGAAGGTGAAGTACTGTAGTAATGCTTGCACTTCTTAGCAAGTCTATGAGAATAGCAGAGGCGGCAAGGTTCATGAATTCGAAGCCAAAGCAGAGCATAACGCTTCTATTTCCGACGATGAGCTGGCTTTCGGAGCGTACTGAATGTGATAATTGCCAAGAACCACAGCAAGCGGAGTAGCGGAAGCCACTCCGACGTGCTTTGCTTGAAAATGCGGTGTATTAGCAGCGATAAACAGGCACCCTAGACCTGTTGAAGAGTGCTCGAACAGCAAAACCACGATATGCTTTGACATTGTATCATACTTCGGAGTAGTATTGAACTGCTTCGAACACAAAAGTATTGAGCTGCTTTTCTACACATGCAAATATATTTTATTTCTAAAATAAAATATTATTGCATGTGTAGAAAATACTAGTTTAAAAAATTAAAACGAGAGCTGCAAAGTGAAGTAAACCTGGGCGCAGTTCACTGCTTGTCGTTATGGCTTCGTCTACCGGACTCGGTGTAACACTGACGGTGTTTGAAAATGAAAAGTTCCTTTAACCTGGTGGATCTGTCGAGCACACTTTATCAGCCATGTTGTGGGCACAAGCACAAAAGTACCTGTATTATAGTACTACTAGTTGTAGTATTCCTAACCACGACTTCAAACCGTCCAGCTGTGCTGTATTAATAGTATTATTATTTTTTAATATTTGAATCCTAAAATTCTAATCTCACAGTGAAGACCGGTTTGCACACGTACTACATGTACTAGTGCAAAGTAATGTAGTAGTACATGTAGATACATGCGCATCGATACACATGCGTTGTAGTACTACATGTACAAGTATGGATTGCAAGTCGAATACCACATGAGCGCGAAGAGCACGATAATCTGACACAAGCCCTGGTCCAGGTCAAGCCTGTGGCCATGCCACACAGTAGAGCCAGCAGCAGTTTGGGCGCGAAGAAGAAGTGGCGTGCTTTTCGTACAGCGGCCCAAATCGAGCGTGAAGCTTCTTGTCGAGCTGGTATTTTGGTCGAACGTCCCACGCCGGGAGAAAGGATTAGAGTTTGAAGTTTATTGGATTTTGGCTTGAGTTTATAAAGGTTCTCTTCATTATCGCACCGGGATATTGATGTTATAAGCACTTTGAATGACACATTATTTATTTAAAATAATGTTTTTGCTTTAGCCATAGACATATAAAATATATTATGAGGCCGATTTACTGATAGTGCAACGAGGTTCACGAGTTTGATCACACGATGAAGTCCACAGCCTCAACGTTCCAGCTCATCGTGAAGTTATCTTTAATCGTACAGTCCCGACTGCGTGACTTACCCCCATCCTATTTGTGAAAGTGTCAAGCTGCCCACGTAATCTCGGAACTGCTGCTGTTTGCGGTTGCTATCGATTGCTGTACCGGTTTCTTGACTGTCAGACGCCCGCCTTCCGTCCTGTGCCGTTTCTACTATGATTAGACATTAAATTGGCTATTTGTATTGGACCGTTCGTTGCTGAAAACATTCGCTAGTTATCACGACGAGCAGCTCGCTCGTCACGACGCCTATTATCGCCATATCGACGGAAATCTCTTCGAACCCAAGCAAATGGGATCGTCGTTGAAATCCAATCAACATCAACGACCTGGATTCCTGATTCGTCATAGTACGGAGCGCCAATTTGTCCTTCGTATTCGCCATCAGATAGCTCAATAATTGCATTGTCGTTGTCTTCGTCATCACTACGAGCTCCGTCGTCGCTCATACACACTTCCTCGTCCGTACGTTCCGGCGAGGAGCAAGCTGCATCCATGTCAACAGCTCTCGAAGCTCTCCTACGAGTAGAAGAAGTAGTAGTGACACAAGCAGAACCACCCGAAGCTCGGTCATTAGTAGCAGGAATTCGGTGTTGACCAACCTCATCTTGATGGCGGCCAGCTACAGGCGCAATTCGATCGTTGCCAATAGCATCACAACCGTGAGTTGCAGCTCTAGCATTCTGGTCGTCGTCAGTAAGACCTCGACAGCGAGGGGCAGCAGCACCGATTTGGTGTTGACCAACAGCATCTTGACAGCGGCCGACTCCAGGAGCAATTCGGGCGTGGTCAGCAGCATCGCGTCGGTTAAACGTAGCTTCAGTACTAGTATTCTGGTTGTGGCCAGCAGTATCGCGACGGCGAGCGGCAGCAGCACCATTTTGGCGTTGACTAACGGCATCTCGACAGCGACCAGCTCCAGTAGCAATTTGGGTGTCGCTAGCGGCATCGCATCGGTTTAACGCAGATTCAGCACTATCATTCGGGTCGTGGCTAGTGGTATCGCGGCGGCGAGCGGCAGCAGCATTATTTTGGCGTTGACCAACGCGGCTAACTCCAGGATCAATTTGGTCGTGGCCAGCGGCATCACGTCGGCTAAACAACCCAATATGGTCATGGGTAGCATTATTTCGGTCGTTTGCAGCAGCAATGTGGTCTTAGTCACTGACATCTTGGTCGTGAGCAGCAGGAGACGTACAGTCTACTAATCCAGCGTGCTGGTTCTCTGTGGGCTCAAGCGAAGCTGCACATACTACGTTCTCATTTATAAAGCCTTCGTGGGTTGCGAAAAAAGCACGAAGTAGTTGTGGTACATCGCTTTCAGATATTTTGCTTCTCAACAAGCGCTTGCGAAGTTGTTTCATCCCGGAACCAGTAATTCGTTTGGTCTGGCATTTAGTGCGCTGACAAAGGGCTACGAAATCGGGGTAGTTATACACTCCTCGGCTCGGTTGCTTGGGATGCATCTCGGTGAAAGAAGACAGAAAAGAAAAATGCTAAGACAAATTTAAATTTGGCTACCTTTCCCAATTAGTTTTTCTTTTGGGAAGGGGCTTTTCTTCATCAGTACGGAGCCTATCTGGTGGTGTCAACTCTGGCCTATCTGGTGGTGGCGACGCTAGCCTATCTGGTGGTGGCGGCTCTAGCCTATCTGGTGGTGGCGACTCTAGCTTATCTAGTGGAGGCGACTCTAGCCTATCTGGTGGTGGCGACTCAAGCCTATTGACACAGAAAATAGATCCGAAGGCCAACGGCAGTTATGGAAATACAAAGAGCAAGAAAAATCCACAGTTTGGCGTCGAGCACGAGCTACTCGCGGAATTCACGGATATTAAGCGCAGATAAACGCCACCTAGATCGCAATTTCAGCGCAAGAGCGAGTGCAAATAACAAAACCATGTACTTGTATGGTTTGCTACTTTTGATCCACACATTCTCCGCAGTCGTTACTCTTCTTTATCAGTGTAGATGTAAATTGGCACCGCACTTGAAGTCCAGCTTACATTTACTCGTATGCACGTCTGTAGTTTCCAGCGACTGCAGAATTGCTTCCTACATATAGAACTGTGTCTTGGACAAACCACACTGGTGAATGCAGCAACCCAGACATCCGGCATATGTGGGAGCTCATCAGTGATATGATGTGAGACTGAAGGTTCGAAGCGCAAGTTGTTTGTGAACACGATCGTGGCTTCAGAGAACGGGGATATTGTCGACAGGCCAATCTGCTCAACATCCTCTGCATAAACCTCAACATCTTGCAATCGCGACCAGATCGCTACGTATTCATCTAGTATTCCATTACAGCGATCAACTAGGTCACGTCGTATTTCAATCCCAATGCTCTTTCGAACAGTCGTCGAAAGTACAAATTGAGCTACTACGTTTCCCACACCAGAGCCAATATCCAAAAACACATCCCGAGTCCAAACCGTATCAATCTGCCGTATTGAAGCAATCAATGTGGACACCCCACTTGGTAATATTTCCCCTGCATTCAAATAAATAGCGCCGGGAGGATACGCAACTTCACTCCGAGTAATGTTTTCGAGCATTGCAGCCACAGCTTGATGTACATCACGAGGCACCTTGTCCTCTTGAATCAATGAGCTAATTGCTGGTACAACGTTCCTTTGCGTTGGAAGAACATCAGCTTTGGATGCCGCTGTTGCGATAGGCCCCGGTACTCTCAACATGCACTTCGAATTTACACTCATCGGCGACAAAGCGTGTGCTCCTGAGGTCTGGCCAGCGCCAGGCGTCACCAAAAGAGACTTGTGAGCTTTTGTAAACGGTATCGTAACTTCCAAGGTCGAAGGCACAAACTCCATCTCCTTTGAACGAAATGGGGATCGAATTAGTTCTCGTGTGAAAACAATTCCGCTTGTTCGCTGGCTAGACTCCTGTGCTTGCAACTTGGTTAATCCGATGCCACCACGAGACTGTCGGGTGAGGAGAATTTGAGAGCTTCTGCGACCACGGGAGGCGCGGACAGGAGTGTGAAAGCAGCGCGGAAATTTCGATAAGTCCGAGCCGAAGGTGCGCTTTAACGAGTTCATTCGCTGAGCAAGTTCCTTAGGAGACCGCCCCCAACGTGTCATCTTCGTGGCGACATCCTTCCACGCAATGCGCACCCCTTGGTCAACATATTGACGTGCCGTTTGCACCAGCTCCTTGTCCTCCTCCTCGAGGAAGCTAGTGCTCGGCATTATTCACGAATGATTTAGCCACCGTCCTACTATGACATTCAGTATGAAATTTGTGGGGAGAACACAGTAGCAGACATGCTGATTTGAGTATGTAAACTCAAAGAAGACAAATCTTCGTTGAATTGCTATTGTGATTTTTACGGAACGACCAACTAAACTTTGAAACGATGAAGCTATAAAGTTTATAGTAACAATCTATGTCGGATCCAAATAAAGAATCCATCGTAAAGGCTGTAGGTCTACTGTGATCAATGTGGCAGCTTCTCTGTTGTTTTCCATTGGGACTATAGCTACTAATGGACGGGCATAATTTCAACATAGTGGCATGTATTCAACTCGTAAGCGATGCTGGTAGAGTGCTCGTGCTACGACGAAAGTGTCGTCGTCACAAAAACATATTGGTATTAGTATGCGCTTTAGAAGGTCACGATTTTTGCAACGGATATAACGATGTACTGGAAAGTACTAAAGTAGTACAACTGATGCGAACAATTCAAATTTGGCGCGAAGTTGAAGTAGTGGAAAAGATACGGGCTGTATTTCCCCCCAGGGTTCACATCAATAATTCCACCAATAAGGTATTTGTACTCATAGTGGCATGTCGTGTGATTGGTGGAACCACACATTCAAGAGTTGTGATTGGAGGAACCGTGGCTTCCACAGCGTGCTCACGGGGCGAGCGAATATGGCGGCAAAATCTCGCCGTGCGGAGCGCGGCAAACGAAGGCTCATTTCCAAATTCGACGAAAGCCGCGCAAGTCCAACAGCTCAATGACCGCCACTGTCTTCTTCGACCACACTAGTGCTGCCTCCCACTCCCGTACAGCCAACCCAGCAAGGCACTGATCCGCTTTGGCTAGGCGGAGCCTTGCTTGCCACATATGGATATTCATCGACGGACCCGAGCTACTGAAGAACCTGTTCGGTGGTACACCCATCTGCGGCTTAACCAAGGAGATACGGGAGGGCTTGGTCATAACAGGTTTACCTGAGATCACGACTGAAGAGCTGATCACAATCCTGTGGAACGCCGAATGCGTACTCTGCTCCCTGGCTCTCCTTATCGCCTCGGATATCGTCATCGGTCGCCCCGCCTTCAAACTCCTTAACGGCTCGGTGCACGTCGGACGCGAACACAGTCTCATAAGCTAGATGTACTACTACATGGCGCAAGTGAGCAAAATCCGTATTTAAACGGCAGACGTACCTCGTCCAGGGTCGAACCGTTGCAATAGCACAACTACGCTGGACGGATATGGAGCCGTCACCGCGGAGCTACTGAAAAAAAATGGCGAATCATGGGTACAGGGTTTTCCGTACACGTACTAAGCTCTACGAGAGCCGTCAGACTACGCACATCTACGCTGCCCTGACGGCAGAAGTGCAGGAGGTGTGGGCAAGTTCGTGCTCTCGCCATGCCACCACAGCGCTACCAAAAGGGTCTCCGCGCGTTATACAAGTGCGCCTCGTTGCCGCTAAGGTGAAGAAAGGCCTTCTCAGGATCAAGCACGTCTGCAACCACCAAAGGATTTCTGATCCGCTTTCGAACCGACGAAGGTCAGCAAAACAGATGTACTGGAGATCCTGTGGCACGTCAGAGTTGTACGCAACCACCACTGCAGAGCGGCAAAAGCGTCAGACTACTGGTGTGCTTATTTAATGCAGCTGATGAAGAACCGCTGAAGGAGCCGCAGTACGCTAGCATACACGGCTACGAAGCTGCTGAACGACTCGCTGCCCACCACATACGAGTCCAGCTACCATCGTAGCTACTGAGAATCGCTGCGAACTCGCTACGGTGAAGTTTCTTAAAGATAGCTTAGAAGACCAGTTCAGTTGAATGTCTCGTACGAGGCTAAGGTGCTGGTGGGCATACTCGGAAGTAATCTCACGCAATAAAGCATTCTTTTGATTTGAAAAGCAAGAGCAGCTTTTATTTGCTTCAGATATTGAAGGAAAAATGTGCTTCTTCTTTACTTCTTCCCAAACTGTTTGTGGTAAATCTTTTCAGAGGGATTTCGACTTTGCTTTCAAGCTGATAAACAATCGTGTACCGGCTTCATATCACCACTCATAGGGTCATCACCGGCATGAACGTCGCGATCGACCTCTATCCCAACGAAGGTAGGACGACTACTTCATGGTCTAGCGAGCGGGCACTTTGTACGTATAAAAGTAACTAAACCGCTGTCCGATTGACTGCTCGATATGACCTTCGGTCATATGATCTCCCATAACTCATCTGAAATCATCCAAACAGTGCGTCGACAGCTCGAAGTTTATCAGTTCAGCGAAGTACAGGTTGGACACCCGGGACATCGCTCTAGGCTTTGCGAGCGTGTCGTCGGAGAGAGACAACATTATGCAATAGTAGACCTCGCTTTAGTTCGGGAAGACATTTTGGCGAGGTGAAACCGTACTTACTTATGATATGTTGATTTAAATATTCAAAGGGAACATAGTAATACATCTTCATCTAACTATGTTATTGTTACTTGTAAACCCAACGACCAGTAGAGCCTATATTTGGCGCTCTACGACATGGACGGGCGGTAGCAAGTCGACGAGAAGGTGGTCTGTGGATCTCGCTCAAGGACAAGGCTTGTAGTAGCGAGTACAGGTCGCTGCTGCACAGCAACACCATGTTGGCTGGTCTGAGTGGCATCCGAGTCACAGCCACGAGTCACGATCTTTGGGTGAACCTCCCTCAGAACTTCTGAGTCAGAAGCAGCTGTGCGATTGTTCGACGGACCACTAAGGTAGTGACTACCTAATACACGAAACAGTAGGGGGAGGGACTTCGACAAAACAAATCAGTTTATAACCTGCTGCAACACTGGACAAGAACGAATTAGCGGTCCATTACCCTCGCTCATAATTGCGGTGATTGATGGGGTCAGTAAAAAGGAAACAGCGCTTACAGGGTGATCGGGAGCCTACTCCAAAGCGACGGCAGCCTTCTCGTGCTCCCGATAAACCTGACGACACCTCCGCTTCGTCTGGTATGCATCCTTGCATATTCGTAGTAATATACTAAAACCAATAACTGTCGTTGATGCACGTACATAGCAGTTAACCGGGCTGCATTTGGTGCGGTATGGCGCTTTTGCCGCAATCAAGGCTGGTATCATCGACAGGCAACCGGTTTGTGCGAGCTTATCGCTACGTCCCTCCCGATGGTAATGCAAATGGAGAGGCTGGGGTCGATTTTTTTCTTGGAGAACGTGCACTTTTGGAGCATTATAACCGACGAATTTGGGAAGGCAAACCCGGACGCTGGCACTGGTTACGGGTGTACGAATGACAGTGATTCTCCTAATGCAGACTTTAGCATTCCTGTAGACAGTATCTCCGATGGATGTGGGACTACTGGTCATGGAGGGTGTCTTGCAGGTAGTACACGTGACGATGGAAATCCAAATCCACACGATAAGCAAAATACTGGCGGTGAAGTACGCTTTGATGGCTTAACATCACAAAGCTGTGCTCGAATCATTTCGGCTGATTCGATATGCTCAGAACCTGCAGAGTAATGATACCGTATCGGACGGTAGATTTTCATTATTGCATGTGTCAGCTGCAGCCGAGCCACCAGCGCAAAACGCATGCGGAATCAACCAGTCCAGACATCGCTGCCAATTCACCAGTCTGCGCAGTATGTAAGACGACTTGCTCCAGACAAAGAGCATGCTCGCGATGTGGACATTTTATCCACCATTTCTGCTCGCACGATGTGTGTATCTCGTTAAAAATTCGTGATCCCGGTGGTGAACTGATGGAAGACTTTGCGATACTCATACTGTAGCAGGCGTTGCTATGAGGATACTACAAGCCCAGAAAACGAAGGCACAACAAACCCCGCCTCTTGTAGCAAATCTAACACCGCTCAGTCGATTAGCTCAACACTGACGACCAGTGCTCTGACTCCAACGAATAGTGTCGCGAACCGTGCTCAAGGTCGACAACCACGCCCAAAACAAAGACACATGGTTCTTCACAAACTAAAAGGCCATCTCATGTTACAACACCAAAATCAAGTACGCTCAATAAGAACGGCAAGTCGCCCATTCATACGAAACCAAAACGGAAAACTTTGGCAATAGGAATGAAAGATGAGTTGATCCGTGTAGCGCGGATGACAGCCGAGAGATTTGTTGAGACCAGTGTCGCGTTTGCGCCTACTAAAGAAGCTTGGATGCCGAAAAGACTTTACCAAGATGCTGGAACCGCGTATTTGTTGGGGCAGGTGACACGATACACTATCGAGAGCGTGAAAAATGCAGACAACATTTCCGTTCCTTCGGCAGCATTTCAGATTCGCTGGACTAGCACTGCTTTTCAAGGTAACGATCACGTCCACCAAGTTTCCGAATTAGTCGTGATCAGAGGAATTCGTAACTTTGCTACATTACAGAAGGGATCTTTACAGTTTGGAGAATCGTGGACCTCGCTTTGCCGTGCGGTGCCGCAGCTTACAAACATTACTGATTTTTCAGACGAATACGAAGAGCTGGATGAACAAGGATATCGTGAATGGTCCGTGTTTCGTGGCCGGAAAGAATTACAGATTGCGCTGTGTACTGACGAAGTCGAAGCTATCCATTCGCTGACATTTTCAAGTACTGCGTCGCTGGGACAGCCATCTGGTTTATACACTCACGACGACGGAACTACGCTGACGAAACTAAGAGAAGAGAGCCGTAGCTATTTTGGCCGCTCAGCAACGTCGTCTTTTTTTGCGTTTATACCCCTGTCATTCTGGAGTCAAGTGGTCCAATTTACAAATAGATACGCTGATGCTGGTGGTAGTCCTACTTCCCAGGAAATTAGTCTGGATGAACTGATGAAGTTCTTGGGTATTTTATGGTATATGGCTCTGTTCGACAAAGGCGAAATGAGGAACTACTGGGTTGATGACGACGAAGCACAAATATTTCCTGGAGCTTCCTCGACAAACTTGGAGTCGGTCATGACGTGGAGAAGATTCATTTACATTCGTAAGAATTTGTGCTTTCGCTCAAAGTTACCCCATTGGATGTTCAGCGGGATCCTGTAGCTCGGATAAGACCACTTATCAACATGTTGAAATCCAGAAGTGGGCGTCATGTTATCCTTGGGCGAAATGTGGCAGTAGATGAAGCTAGCATTGCGTGTAGATCGCAATACGCTAGACATCTCATTGTCTTCAATTCACAAAAGCCTACAGGAAAGTACCATTTCAAGTTATATGTTTGCTGCTGCTCTACCTCATGGTACGTTTCGAGTTTCAAATTACACTGCTCTAGCGAGATTGGTGATCGTTTAGATGGCGTCGTTCCAGCATCAGAGCTGTCCCGGCTTGCTGAAATGACAAAGAATTCTTCTGAAGTCCGATCTCACGTAATTGAAGTTACAGCTTCTTTGGGGGGTTCAGGTCGCATCGTGAACACAGATAACTATTACACGTCCTGCCAGCTGCTAGAAAGCTTGCGATCGGTCGGCCTATACGGACGCGGTACTGTCCGTTCTTCCAGCAAACATTTTCCCCGCTTTACGGTGATAAAGAAGAAAGACGAAAAACCCAGGGGCTTCGCGAAACAAGGCGTATGTTTAGAAAAACATATAGTTGCTGCAAGCTGGGTCGACGGATCGATTGTCAACATAGTATCCAATGCGGACTCGTCTACATCATCCACCGTCTATCGTCGAATTAAGGACACGAAGTTGCGTTTTCTGCCCCTACTTGTATTGGAGAGTACAACTCAGCTATGCAAGGTGTCGACCGCCACGACCACTCGTGGTCGCTTCTCGCTCGCCGATGGCCACTCTTTTCAAAAATGGCACAAGAAGTTAGCTATGGCTATTATTGATATAGCGAGATGCAACGCATACGTATGTCATAACCTGGCCTGCGGCAGGAGCGGCTCCACTCCAAATTATGATGATACTTCAAGTTCGGGTGTGCGCGAGATAAACACCGCGCATTTGTAGTTTCGCTTGTTCGAGAGCTGTTCAATGGAGATTGAAAAAGTCCGTTGATAGTACCGATGGCATGGTGTACGCCATAACCCCTGCAAACACTACGACGGATGACACTTCTTCCCCGTTTGAAAGGGAAAACGAGAGCTCTATAGCTATGCCACTGATTTGCGTTGCAAAAGAGGCATCGCTCGCCTTGAATGACAGAAGCAGAGCGAAGCGCAAATGCACCATTTGCAAGTTCGAGGGTAGATATCCCACCCAAAAAACGGATTACTGCGAGACACACCGAGTGGCACTCTGTAAGCGTACATATCCGGTTGACACTGCTAAGCCTCACCTGTGCCAACAGAAAGCGTGGACATGCTGGCAGAAGTATCACTTCTTTTACTTACCAAAGCAAGTCTACACAGTCGACGGAAACCTGAAAAGGTCTTCATCGATCTATAAAGCACAGGCCCCGTTCTTGAAAGAGCTTCGTCGAGCGAAGATACCTATCAATAGTAACTGTGACGGATAATGCATATTTTTTTCATCTGTCGTCATGCGATTCTACATAGAACCGGTTTCTAAAACCAGGGATCCACACCTCAAGCTTCGGTTGTGTTTTACGGTCCATGAACTTCATTATCCGGTTATGGGTAGCGCCATCGACGCATCAGTAGTCAGTACAGTTCATTTCTGGATCGCCAAGGGCGAGAACTCCCCAGCACAACGAGTCCTTAGGCTCTGAGCTTCTCTTTCTATACGGGCGACTGGCATCTCTTCTTCTGTAGCGCTGTTCTTCTTTCTCCATGCGGCGTTCTCGTCGCGGCTTCTGCGAAAACAACTGAGCTCTCCATCTTGGCGGGACTTTCTTCTTCAGCAAACTCAGCAATTATCGACACACGCACGGCATGAAGAATAAGCTGGCCCTCAGCAGCCTGTAGTCGCACACCAAATGCAGTTTGGCAAACAGCAGTAGCCAAATCGCGGACCTTTCCGTGCTACTCGTGGTCGTAGGCGTGCCGATAGCCGCCTGCAGCGTGAAGAGAGAGGAGCGAGAGTTATACATGCTGGCGGCATTTCTGCGTCATTGCTAAGTACCCACTACCACAGCGACGAACTCCCATGTTCCTAAGATACCGCAGCGATGACAGCTTTCCTTATCTTGTTGCTGGCGGGGATGCGTGGTGAAAGCGATCATGGTGACACGATGGGCGCCTTGAGAAAGCGGCTGTAGTGCTTACATCAGATCTTTCTTCGAGTATAATTGTGCTACAGAATGTGTTGTGAATGTGCCGCGGGTTTGATAGTGGCGTTGGTTGCCAGTTTCTCTGCAGTACCCCAGAGACCAATAGGACAAGGTATCGGCACAACTGCGTGGGTACATTTGCTTTCTAAAACATCGCTTCCTAAGCTGCGATTGGGCGAAACATGGGCGACGATTAGCGCGGAGGAAAGAAATATGACAATAAGGTGTCTTGATTTCAGTATAGCCAGCCTAAAAAGATACCTAATGTATCTTTCGGGTAGCGATAGGGTTACTAGTTGAAGCAAACCCTAGATAGAATTCGTAAAGGGCTTTATGTC